>PVKC010042335.1:0-11974 GCA_004027635.1 Crocidura indochinensis
ACACTCACACACACACACACACACACACACACACACACACACACACACACACATATATATACATATATATACACATAAAAGAAAAATAAATAAAAATGAGTTTTTAAAAAAGTAATTAAGGAAACAAAGTGATACAGGAGACTATGTTACATTTGGAGATAAATAGGTTCAGAGGTAGTATTATAGAGGTCTTAAACTTATAAAGGAAATATAGACTTCCCCATTGTCTTTTGGGATATTCTTGTGGGGGGTGGAATCCAAGGCACATTTTCGTCATCCACCTGATCTTGTTGAGTTTGAGAAATGGTTTGTGGCAGAAAGGGCTAGGGTAGAATTCTTGTATAGTTGTTTTAAAGTTATAGGCATTTGTCAATGTGAAAATTTCATAGCATATTTTTTATAAATATTTAAGCACCATGATTACAAGCATGTTAGTAGTTGGGTTTCAATCATAAACAGAATACTCCCCTTCACCAGTACAACAATCCCATCACCAGTGCCCCCTCCTCCCCCACCCCTGTCTGTATTCGCAATAGGCATTCTATTTCTCTCATTCTTTAACATTGTCATGCTGGTTGTTAGTGTAGTTATTTCTCTAACAGCATTCACCACTCTTTGTGGTGAGCTTCAAATTGTGAGCTGGTCCCTCCAGTTCTTCCAGTTCTTAACTCTATTGTCTCTAGACCTTATTACAGTAATGTCTTTAATTTTTCTTTAAACCCATAGCTGAGTGAAACTATTCTTTGTCTATCTCTCTCCCTCTGACTTATTTCACTCAACATAATGGATTCCAATATACATCCACATATAGGAAAATTTTATGACTTCATCTCTACTAATAGCTGCATAATATTCCATTGTGTATATGCACCACAGTTTCTTTAGTCATTCATCTGTTGAAGGGCATCTTGGTTGTTTCCAGACACTAGCTATTGTAAATAGTATGCAATGAAAATAGGTGTGAGGAAGGGATTTTAATATTGCATTTTGTGTACCTAGTCAAAGCTTATTTTTAATTATTTTGATAGTTCATATCTGATATTTGTTTTGCTTTTTCCCTAAATTTTAACAGTCCAGTGACAGCCTCACTTTACCAATGTTTTCCTATGCCACCTCCACCCCTGCCAAGGGCCAAATTCTAATCTTACTTGATGATCAGATCAAATACGCTGGGAGGGGTCTGTGGTTGCTAATTAAATTGGCCTGAGGAGGGGTTGGAGTGAGACTCAGAGGGAAGAAGCAATATGGAGAGGAGAGATTGAGTGCAGAGAGTCTAGTGAGCTTAGATGCCATGTGAGAAAAAAGCACATGGTTTTTAGGGCCTTGTAATAAAGCTCCTGAACCTCATCTGACTGCTGTGGGTCATTTCCTCACTGTTACCCTGATACCTACAGGTGCCAGGCTGGCCAAGAAAGACCTTACTAACCATCCATCCATCCACTGCAAGGACTTTATAATTAATATTTAATACAACAAGTAATAATGTTCAGATACCAGTGGAGGACACACATACCATATACACACACACCATCCTCCTGATTTAAATGACAAAAGGAATATGTTGAATAATTTTTCGTACATATGAAAATTTCAAATTTTAGTCATAAGTTTAATAATCTTCAAATGGTTTCTAGTAGTATTAAAATGATGTCATATAAAATGGAATTCTTTCTATATTTTGTTTTCTTTTCTCTGAATTAGCAGCTTTATAACAACTTCTGTCCATTTGTGAAGATAGGTAGTTGTCATTATGAAGAGCCATCACTGAACATTTTTACAGGAACAACAGAAATGAGTCAGTTGTCCAATCAATGCACATAGTCTTCAGTTGTCTTCTGCCATCTGCTTGATGGGCAGTGCTTCAGCTCAGTTCACAAGTTGTGACCGAGCTGAAGAGATAGAAAGCTCAAATGAATTGTATGCCACTGAACTATCAAACCCACAATATTCTGTGCTTTTTATGAGACCACAGTAGTAATGATGATGTCTGCAAACTCAGTGATAATGACAATGACTATGCTGATACCTCACATCAGATACAGCTGAAGCTCTGTTTGGACATACACAGATGATCATGATGAAGAATCCAGTTTTGAAGAATTTCAACCTTTGTGATTTAGCTTGATTATCTGCTGAACTACAGTTTTCTGCACTTTAAAGTTTTAAAGCTATTGTTGCTAGTTTACAGTTTTTCTTTAGCAATATATATTGAAAACATTTAACCTGCTGAGTCCTCAATTATTGTAGTTATTTTGTGTATATGTTATTATTTTTGAAATTTACCAAAGGCTGCTGCTTTGTCACCTCAGCTTATACTCGAGTCACTAAATTTTCTCAGTTTTTAGGGTAAAATTGGGGGGGGGGGGGCTCAGCTTATACTGAAGTATGCACAGTAATTGCCAGTATGTCAAGTTGCTACTGAACAACCGTCCAGATTACCTGAAAATTAAATGAAAGTTTCTAGAATAGGCATCAGATTATAACTATTTGTTTTATTATTGTGCTTTTAGCAAATTCCCCTCAGAAATGTTGAGTTATGGTTGATTTCTAAAATGAGTCCAGAAGTTGTTGGAATATTTCATCTGAAAAAGTAGTGACTAGCAGGAATTGTGGTCATCTACATTTCCCCACAGAGATCCAATTTCTGACTCATTGGTTTACATCATGTTATGTGACCAGAGGAGAGCAAACTATAATAAAGTAGTCAAAACACTGTTATGCAAATACCTGTTCATTTTCAAATTAAGGAGTCTTCAGTGGCTTTATACTCTCCATTAATTTTTCTATTTAATTTTTCTATTCACTCTCAACTCATAAAATTCATTTCTACTAGACTTACAAAAATGTTCTGTCATGCACTTTTTCACAAAGCCTAAAAAACTGTGGGGAATGTCTAGAGCTTATCATTGGACTTATAAATATATTAGATATCCAATACTGACAATAATTCAGATGTTCCAAGAAAAATATTATGAAATAATAATATTATAATGACATGCTATGTATAAACAGTAGTGTAATATATTTTGTGAAAATATGTATGTAGGGGCTGGAGCTATGGAATAGTGGCAGGATGTTTGCCATGTACACAATTAACCCAGGAAAGAAACAGACATCCTATATGTTTCCCCGAACCTGCCAGGAGGGATTTCTGAGCACAAAGTCAAGAGAGTAACCCCTGTTTATCACCAGGTGTTGGCCCAGAAACAAAACAAAAAAAAATTTGTATTTACCTTTAATAGAGATCTCCACCCCTTTCCTTTATAATCAATGATAACTTAATTAGGAAGAAAGCAAAAAAGACTAAAAGCAATAGAGTACATCTGATTTTTTTTTATTTGAGAGCCACACCCAATGATGCTAAGAGTTTAGCACTGGTTGATTTTTAGGAATTATTCCTAGCTGTTCTCTGGGGACCATATGAGGTGTGAGGTTTGGTACCCAGGTTAGTCACAGAAAGGCAAATGCCCTACTCTTTGCATTACCTCTCAAAATCCTAAAGTATACCTATTAAAAATATAGGTTTGAGTTGGAATTGAATCCCAGTTCTTCTCTGACTTTTAAGATTTGGGGTAATCCATATGCATTGCTCTAACATGAACACAAAAGTAAGTATATTAAAGATTGTGGAAGGCATTTAAAAAGTGTAACCCATTAACTGTAACATAGCTGACAATTATAATAATGTCAAAAAATGTCAAATCAAATATCTAATTTTTAAGTTTTTATTATAGTTTCTGTGATATGGTTAAAATATATTTTATGGAAAATAATCTGGAAGATAAAGACTTACGTTTACATTCATTTCTGGATAGGTTTTAGAAGAATTAACTCAAATAATTTATAACAAATTTGAAATTTTGTTAAATTGTTTAAAACTTTGGACTTCTATATCATAAAATAAGGAGGACAGAGTACAGAAGTCAAGTTCTTACCTACCTTAATTATAACTCAAAGTGAAAATATAAGTTAAAAAATAAAAATTAAATATAAATTCAAAAACAAACAAATGGGGACCAGAGTGGTGGCGCAAGTGGTAAGGCATCTGCCTTGCCTGCTAAACGAGGACAGACTGTAGTTTGATCTCCTGGCTTTCCATATAGTCTTTCAAGCCAGGAGCGATTTCTGAGCACATAGCCAGGAGTAACCCCTGAGCATCACAGGGTGTGACCCCAAAACAAAAACAAATCAACAAAGAGTTTTGGCATTCAATGTTCCAATTCTAAACCTGTCATCAGTGTCTGTGTCAAACCCAATATTCAAGAGAATTCATGAAAATAATCAACAATCTCCAGCTAAATTCAGAACCCATATTATCTTGAACACATTTCTGATATTGATCATAAGACAATGTGACTAATAGATATATCATAAAATGCTGGTAATAATTATTCCTTTAGATTTATTGCATACTTATTATGAGTCATGTTATATGCAATTCTTTTTTTTAATATTGTCATTAAGACACCATGATTTACAAAGTTGTTTTTAAGAATCATTTTTATAAATCAGTAATTAAAGTTACCTGTGGAGTGTTCAACAAAATACTATTTTATTGAGGTCGAAAATACTATTTTATTGGGGCCAAAAGTGGTGGCACTAGCAGTAAGGCATTTGCCTTGCAAACACTAACCTAGGACAGACTGCAATTTGATCCCCTGACATCCCATATGATCCCCAAGCCAGGGGAGAGTTCTGAGAGCATAGCCAGGAGTAACCCCTGAGTGTCATTGGGTGTGGCCCAAAAACAAACAAAAAATACTATTTTATTTTTGGACCACCTGTGGCTTATGCTTAGGAATTATTTGTAGTGGGCTCAGGTGATCATATGGAATGCTGAAGATAGATCCTGGTTTGGCCATGTGCAAGGCAAGCATGCAATCTATTGTACTATTACTAGGGCCCATAAATCATAATACTTAGAATCCAGAAAATTTACAATGTGTAAAAAACTCATTATTTTCAACAAAATCACTATATTTCTTCCACAGTAACTACTTCATTGGAAGTAGATTTGGCTAACTGGCCTGGTTCTTCAGATTTATAAATCATTATCATGGAAGAATACACCCTTATGTAAGTTCTTCTATTGATAACACAGCATGTGTGTACCTTCTTTCCAATGAATGAAAAGAAAGTTGTGACTATGAACTCATTTTCTTCAGAAAGAAAACCAAAATATTCACTTATTTTAATTGAATGCAATGCTACATCAATTTAAGACTAACACTGAATGTTCTCTTAGAATCTATGCTCCTAAAATATCTAAACATTATGGGGTTATGGGGCCAGAGTGATAGCAAAGGTGTTGGACATTTGTCTTGAATGCAGCCAACACAGGACAAACCCTGGTTCGATTCCCATATGGTCCCTGAGCCTGCCAAGAGCAATTTCTGAGCACAGAGTCAGGAGTAGCCCCTGAGCACTGTTAGTTGTGACCTCCAAATAAAGATAATTAAATAAACAAATAATGTAAACTATCTAAATACTATATGTACCAGCAGTGTAAAGATAGGCATTAATCTGGATTTTTAAAAATCGTTTTTAGATGCAACAGTTAAATTTTGCATGCAGTTTCTTTACCTTTGTAATAGCCCAGTTATTCTCATATTGATTATTTCTATAAATTATTATAAAGCAGGAATATCCTCGCACTCATATTTTGATAACCATACCACCAAAATAGAATTTATCATATTCTTCATCTTTTTCTTTCTCTTTTTTCAATTTTTGTAAAAACAGACTTTGAACTGGTATTGAGTTCTTGCTAATGAACATTTTCTGATTTTCTTCTTATAGTGTTGGGATCTGGGGATCAGTCCCCCTCTCTCGAGCTGCATCTCGAATGCTTCAAGAGTCAGAAGCCATGCAAATTTGTAAAAGTGATTTATTCTGATGCCCGATTGGCACCAGGGCCAGTTCTAAGGGTTGAACCCCAGAGCAAAAGGCCCTGAAACACAAAACTCACAAGTTTTTATACAGCAAAGGTACAGTGTCAGTGTTATCTTACCCCCTGCCACAGACAAAGCCTGGTCCTTATTTTAGAATAACATTTTCACTCAGGCCTCCTAACTCAGTTAAGAGAACATTCTTCACAACAAAGAAACAACCACAAAAGTTAACAGTGGGTTAAGGGAGAGATGGTTACATCCTTTATCATGCAGGGTAAACATTACATTTAGGGCTGCATTCCTACTCTACCATGCATTCCTATTCCTAGGGTGGCTAGCTTATCTGAATCTTAAAGAAAAATAGACCCTGAGTGATTGGGGGGCATATGGTCCCTCCCTTGAGTGGGGCCAGGACTTCTCTCTTTGTGCTGATCTGAAGTTTTGATATTCAAAAAGAGAACTTTTAAGACCAGGAGGTAGGGGGTACCTTCTCCTCTGGAGATATCTCATCTTTCCTTGTCACTGGCTTGTGACTCTGGCCTGTAACAGCCTTAGAAAGGGTCACTGAGTTTTTATAAAGAACTTAAGACTTAAAGCAAAGCTGCACTTTTTCCTTTTCAATAGGCAACTCAAATGCTAACAACATTATTCTTTAACATATTATTTTCCTTTTTTCATTCAAAGTACAGTATTTGGAATTTTCTAGACATTCCGGATATCTACTTTGTCTTTATTCTTCTCCACTAAAAAGCCTTGGGTCCTTATACTTTCAATGTTCTACCTTTGCACTTTCAACATTTTATTATTTATTTCTTGACCTTAACAAAAGTTTCTAATGAAAACATACACATGCCACATACACTCATAAGGACACAAGAATGCAAAACAAATTTAAACTTTTATTTTTGTAGAACTTACTTATCAACAAGTTAATCTTATTTTTCTACAAATGATTGCAGATGGCTGAAGTAAGAGGGAGTCTTCGTGAGGTAAAAATGGCTTTGAAATTAACACTCCTTTCCTCAGCGTGGCTGTGCTGAGAGTAATGAGTTAATAAACTGCACCATATGTCTCTATGCTTTCCTCTCATTAACATTACTTAGGACTGAAAAGCAGGGTCATTTTCTACTATATTGACAATAATAGTTTCTTGTTATCATAGCTTCATAAGAAAGATACTTAAACTTTTGTTGCCTCAATTTTCCTCTCCTAAAAACTGGGATAACAAGAATATGATTGACTTGTGATATTATGAAGAGTAAATGAGATTCTATTTTCTGTTATATGTTAATTATGCTATGAAAAAGTTTTTGTTTTTATCACAATAACTCCCCTTCCACTCATCAAACCATGGCAGCAACTATCAATGATACTAATAGAATATTGAGACTCTTGCTGCATGCCATCTACCAAAAGACTACACACAATATCTATTGGCATCAAAGATATATACATCAGAAATATTTAATGTCACACTGGTAAAGATAAATACTGCACAATCTCACTTCTATGGGAAATCTAAAACAAAATAAATTACACTCAGAAGCAACTCAGATTTGTGATTAACAGAGACAGAACGTAAGAGAGAAAATCGAAGCAAGTTGGTACAAAAAAAAAAAAACCTTTTAGTTACAAGATTAAACAAGAGCTAAAAGCTAAAGATTCGTTAAAATGACTATAGCTAATTCTGCTGTTAAGACAATGCATGCTAAGTGTTATCAGAGCAGACAGACAGGCAAGCAGGTAGGGAAGGGTCCTCCAAGGCATTGAATTCTTGAGATGTTAAGAAAACCAAGAGACAGAATTTGGAAGAGTCTTCATTGATAAAGAATCTCATCTAATGACACTGCAGGCCCAGAGAAGAGGAGACTGGCTGCAGAGAGAAGCTCTGGCAAGAACAAAGACCAGGAAAGTAATATCAATGAAGACCATCAACTGTCTTCAGCCCTTCACGCTGGCAACCACTCTAACAACCACTCTAGGACCCTTGCCTAAGGTGGGAAGTCCCACAGAAGGCAGGTTTGGAAAAAAGGTCAATTTAGAACAAAGGAGGTGCACATATGTGTTGCCCGAGTATATATGTTGCTTCATTTCCCCTCTTGAGATGTGTACTTAATATTTCCCTGCTTTAGTGCTGAACTATATGTAAGATCTCTCTGCCATTGGATAAGCCTGCACTCTCTCCTGTATGCTTTACTCATTCATTACTCTTTCTTATCCTCTCACTCCCTTCCTCAGTATCTCTAAATAAAACATATTTCTACTTCGCTGTTCATCTTCACATGAAATTCTTTTCAGTGAGGAAAGGTGGTGGACCTGAAAGACTTGGGCAAGGTCTAGGACTGACTTTGCTTTTCTTTCCAGAGCAAGGCCCATGATTCTAGATCTCCCTAGTCACTTCCCCCGTGTCAGAGGTGGGTAAATAAAAAGCAAGAGATGCCTTTCTTGAAGTGTTTTACTGATATGTTGTTCTATATACCTTATGCTATCAGGTCTGATATAGTGGTCTTTAATCCATATGGATTTTTTCTTCGTACATGATGTTAACTGGGGGGTCTATGTTCACTTTTTTCAAGTGACTAACCAGTTCTGCCAGCACCACTTGTTGAAGAGGTTTTCCCTGCTCCACTTAGGATTTCTTGCTCCTTTGTCAAAAATTAGGTACTTGTATGTCTGGGGGGGACAATGTCTGAGAATTCAAGCCTATTCCACTGATCTGAAGGTCTGTCTTTATTCCAATACCATGCTGTTTTGATAACTATTGCTTTGTAGTACAGTTTAAAGTTGGGGAGAGTAATGCCTTCCATTGTCCTTTTCCCTGGGAGTGCTTTAGCTATTCTAGGATGTTTATTGTTCCAGATGAACTTCATAAGTGTTTGATCCACTTCTTTGAAGAATGTCATAGGTATCTTTATAAGGATCACATTAAATCTGTATAATGGATTAAAGACCTCAATATCCGACCTGATACCATAAGGTATATAGAACAGCATGTCGGTAAAACACTCCTTGACATTGAGATGAAAGGCATCTTCAAGTAGGAAACTACACTTTCCAAACAAGTGAAAGCAGAGATCAACAGATGGAAATACATTAAACTCAGAAGCTACTGCACCTCAAAAGAAATAGTGTCCAGGATACAAGAGTCACCCACCGAGTGGGAGAAACTATTCATCCAACACCTATCAGATAAGGGGCTAATATCCAAAATATACAGAGCACTGACAGAACTTTACAAGAAAAAAAAATCTAATCCCATCCAAAAATGGGGAGAAGAAATGAACAGACACTTTGATAAAAAAAGAAATACAAATGGCCAAAAGGCACATGAAAAAATGCTCCTCATCACTAATCATCAAGGAGAAGCAAATAAAAACAACGATGAGATACCACCTCACACCACAGAGATTGGCACACATCACAAAGAATGAGAACAATCATTGCTGGCGGGGATGTGGAGAGAAAGGAACTCTTATCCACTGCTACTGGGAATGCTGTATAGTCCAACCTCTATGGAAAGCGATATGGAGATTTCTCCAAAATCTGGAAATTGAGTTCCCATTCGACCTAGTTATTCCACTCCTAGGGATATATCCTAAGAACACAAGAATACAGTACAAAAACCCCTTCCTCACACCTATATTCATTGCAGCTCTATTCATAATAGCCAGTCTCTGGAAACAACCAAGATGCCCTTCAACAGATGAATGGCTAAAGAAACTGTGGTACATATACACAATGGAATATTATGTAGTCATCAGGAGAGATGAAGTCATGAAATTTTCCTACACATGATGTACATGGAATCTACCATGCTAAGTGAAATAAGTCAGAGGGAGAGAGAGAGATTCAGAATAGTCTCACTCATCTATGGGTTTTGAGAGCAATAAAAGTTATTTTTGAACCAATCCTCAGAGACAACGGGAGGAGGGCTGGAACTTCCAGCTCACTTCATGAAGCTCACCACAAAGAGTGGTGAGTGCAGTTATAGAAATAACTACACAGAGAACTACCCTGATCATGTGAATGAATGAGGGAACTGGAAAGCCTGTCTGGAGTACAGGTGGGGGTGGGTCGGGAGGGAGAGAGATTTGGGACATTGGTGGTGGGAATGTTGCACTGGTGAAGGGGGTGTTCCTTACATGACTGAAACCTAATCACAACCATATATGTAATCAAGATGTTTAAATAAAGAAAAAAAAAAGGTTCAACACCCATTATTGGTCAAAACTCTCAGCAAGATGGGAATGGAAGGAACCTTTCTCAATCTAGTTGAAGCCATCTACACAAGTCAGTGGTAGTTTTTCTCCGTAATGGAGAAAAGCTAAAAAAAAATTTATTGCAGAAGTGAGAAATGAACTTTGTGTTCTTGAACTCTGATCAACAGCATGACTATGTGCCATGGATTATAGAATCTGTAGAGTTTGAGAGTCAGAGGATCTTCTGAATCAACCAGGTGACCTCCAAGCTGAGTGACCTCTCGTATTTTCCTAAACCTGCTTCCTCACTTGTAAAAGAAGACTATAGCAGTGTTTACTCTGTAAAGTGGAATAATGGCCACATGAGTAATTTTCCAGCACATAGTTGGAAACCACACTGATTACAGACTATGATGATATGGATGAGCAATGAAAAAAAAAAAGAGATGCCTTTCTTAGGGCTATCTTCTCTCTCCCTGCAACTTCACATAAGTCATCCTAGATACCTTAACAGATATCATGGGTATCAAAAAGAGAACTTTATCTTTTCTGTTTTTATTGTCTGTGTTTGCTGAACCTATTGTGCTAATGATTTCATAATTATGCAAATACAATTATCATGCTGTATACCTCAACATATAGTGATATATGTTAATAATTTCTCTATAAAGCATCCATTATGACAATGATATAGTTGGAACTGATCACATTGGACAAGAATTGGGTACTGAAAGAGGATCACGTCGCATGCATAATACCCTTCATTAACAATAATGCAGACCACAGAATCAAAATGGAAGAGAGAGAAGTAAAATGTGTGTACCCTGAGGTGGTGGGTGGGAGGGAATCTGTGGACATTGGTGATGGCAGAAGTGCACTAGAGAAGGGTGGTGTACATTCTGTGACTGAAACTCAATCATGAACAATTTTGTATCCAGGGTGCTCTCATAAAGTAATTATGAAAAACTAATTTATACAACTGAAAAGGCCAGTATTAAATAAAATATTATCTTTCTGTCTTACTGTTTTCACTCTCCCTCTTTTACCTGAATTCTCAAATTTCATATTAGCAATTTTGTTTAATAATACTATCTGATTAATATTTTTCTAGTGCTTTTATTCAATATCTAGTTACAATCTACAAAGCATGAATTTTTATATGACCTTTGGCAGTTCCACATAGCATAAAAATAATAGATGCATTGTAGTTATTAGTTGCTATGTACCAAATTGTCACAAATTTATTCCAGAAGCTTATAAAACGCATGTTTTATTTCACAATTTGGCCTGAAATCTGAGTTCAGAATTTGCATATTCACAATTCTGTGCTCTATATAAACAAAGACCATACTCTTTTAAAAAAGAATATGCTTTTGCCAGAGAACAAAATAACAGTTTCTTTCCATTCCTAACTATAGTACTTCAATTGAGCAGCAGACATGGAGAATTGCCATCCACCATAATAGTTAGAATAGTTACTCTTGATTGTCAAAAAGAAGTAGAGTTGCTTTAATACAGTAACAGTAATGTTGGGTACTTCACAGCTACCCGAGTACTATCTTGTCTAGATATGACAAATGAGACTTTTCAAGAGAAAAGAGTCTCAGAACTCAGACCTTTCAACTCAAAGATAAGTTAACACTAAAATGAAAGGAATTCAGGTATTGATGGTGGGCAGTGGAGAATCTTTCAGTTGTATCCCAACACCATCTGCAGTGATGGGCATTATATATCATCTTGTTAGCTTTCCTCTTTTAGAGGAATGCATATTCCTCTACTAGAATGTACATGAAGTACATTTGACTCTGTAATAAGTTGTGAGGGACATCCCAGAGGTTGAACCATAAAGAACATATATTTAATACCTACATTTTATTTCAGAAT
>PVKC010042336.1:0-11942 GCA_004027635.1 Crocidura indochinensis
CTGTGACCCAAAACAACAACAAAATGAATTAACTCAGTGTTTTAAGAGAAACTATAATGTTTTAATCAGCAAATGTGTCAGGAATCTTTAGTAGAGTCGGACGTAAATTATCCATGGATTTAAAGAATTTTAACTTTCAAGGACATTTATTAACCTGAGATATTGACAGCTTTAAAAGATGTTAGAGCATGTTAAAGTATATTTTACATGTAAATTGTGTTATATGTTCTTTGAAATTTGCAAACTTAAAATGTCTATAAAAGGGTTCACAGATATTCAATTCTGAAGTCACATAAAAACTGAAACCCTTCTGTCTGAAGGAGACTTTGCCAACTGTACAATAGGCTATGCATTACATAAGGCCTTAATTTATTAACTGGAGGCGAAAATGACACCAAGAGTGAATGTGGATTTAAATACATCTTTAGCATAAAGACTTACTTGAAAAAAAAAAGGCACATTAATTAAAATTAAAAGTCACTCCTGCCAGTCCTGTATGTGTCAGACAAACTCCTTTCCAGTAATTTGGAAGTCTTCTCTTAGTTGTTCTTATACACTCTAAATAATAACCATTCTCCTGACCAGAAGTTGGGGGGAGGGTGGCGCAGAGGGTAAGACAAGCCAGATGGGAGAAATGATCAGGGACAAAGGTAAAAGGCTTTAATGTACATTGGCAGTGCAGAGGAGTAGTATAGCTATATATCCAAACTATGAGTTGAAAATAGTGAAAGCATGAGATCCAAATCACAACAACCAAATTTAAATATATGGCTGTCAAGCTAGAGCTATAATAAAGGTGGTAGGGCACTCACCTTTCTTGCAACAGACCCAGTTTCAATCCCTGGAGCCCAAAAATGTCCCCACCCACCAAGAGTGATCTCTAAGTGACAAGTCAGAAATTAATCCTGAGCACTGCTGGATTTGCACCCTCTCTAAAAAAATGTGACTGCCAAAGGCTTGACTGGGGGATGGTAATTGGGTTAAAGGGAACCTGAAGTCACTGTTATAGAAAAATTATTTTGGTTGTAGAACTAGTGCTTAACTGTGAATAATTTTCTAAATCACTGAGTCCTCATACAAAAAAATTAAATTAAAATATCTAACCATTCCCAAATCAAAAATAATCAGTCTCATTATTCAACTTGCTTCTGTTTATCAAAATTAAAGTTGACACTATGATACTAATGTGATATATTACCTGGTATGTTTGCTGGACCAGTCGCAATAGCAGAAATGCAAATTTAATGCCTTCCTTTGTCTGACCAGATCTACTGTTTAAAAACTCTATGAGTTCAAACTCACAAAGAAAGGTTTTAACTTGCCCTCTGATTGCCACAATGGAAACTAAAGTTTATATATTCTAAGTCCAGACAGAACAGATCAAACCAGACAAAATACCCTATTCCAGTGGTTATAGTGAACATATCTATGAATCTTATGAATTTTAATATTAATTTCAATCCACCTTGAAAGGTTACTAGACCCATGGCAAGAGAAATAGTATATTGGGTAAATGATTGACCTGGATTCAATCCCTTTTACCTTATATATTGCCCCAAGCCCACTAGAAGTGATTTCTAAGTATAAGACTTAAGAGTAAGTCCAGAGCACTTCTGGATGTAGCCTCCTAAAAACCATAAAAATGAAAATAAAATCTTAAGAAGTCAGGACAGTTTTATCTATGCTATTGGACTCAGGTTGTTCCATTTGCAATCATGAAATATATACTTTGTTGACAAATGTTCAGAAACAATTTTCAATTGTAGCCCCAAATTTTCACTGATTCTAAGCCTGAGATGTCTGAAACGGTTGATTTTGGAAATCAGAACTGGAAAATCATTGCTCAGTGGATTGATCTCACCTCAGAATCATAAGAGCTGCTGCCACAATCCCCAAGTGTGATCTTTAAAGAGCATTAGAGAAGCCATAAAACAGACAACTGCTCACATCAAGTGCCTGGTTTACTGAATTACAATTGAGATAAAATGTTGAATTAAGAGAAAGCAGTATGTCAAAAGGACTATTTCAAAGAAAGCACGTTTTAAAGTAGCAGGAAAAATATGACAGTCATGTATTCACTCAGTTTTCAAAACAAAACTAATAGCATAAGAAGCTTTGCATAATACAGGTTATGTGCAAATTCAGCCTTGAATTTTACTTACTTTTGCAAATACAGTATGCACTAATACAATAATCTTTCTTTAGGACCTACTCACTATTAACTGCTATGAATGGACAAAGTGTATGTTCATATTAACTATAGCAGGGACTAATATCAGTTGCTTTGCAAATGTAGCTCTCTATTATATTAGGTGTTTCCTAAGAAAAATGACAGTGTCTGACATATAGTTCTTTATTAAAAAATAAATGCAGAATCAAAGAGTATGTGCTGTTAGGCATCCAAAGCAGGAACAGGGATTTTTGTGGACCACCACTGGCCTAAAGACATGCAGAATATTTCAAGTCATTTCAGATTTTAAGACTTTTTCCCAACCTTTTTAAGGTGCTTTGGTACAAAAGAAATCACCTACGGGCTGAGCTGGAGAGATAACACAACTGTAGGGTGTTTGCCCTGCAAGCAGTCGACCCCGGATGAACCCCAAGCCTGCCAGGAGCGATTTCTGAGCACAGATCCAGGAGTAACTCCTGAGCGCAGCTGGGTGTGCCCCAAAACAACTGCAACAACAACAAATCACTGAATTTGCTTTTGCATGCAGCAAACCAAGGCTTAATCATACCATAAAATATAGTCTCTAGAGAACTTCCAGGAGCGATCATTGAGCAAAAAGTGAGTAGTAAACTTTGAGTACAGCCAGGTCTGTACAGAAAGGAAAAAAATTTGAGAAATGCACCAATGGTTGGTACCAATGAATGATAGGGAGAGGAAAAAATATTGGGGGGGGGGAGCGGGGGGCAACCCGGTGATGTTCAGTGGTTACTACTGGCTAGGTGCTCAGAAATCGTTCCTGGTTCATGCACAAGGCAGGTGCCTTACACCCATGCACCACTGCTCTGGCCCCAGGGAGAGGAAATTTTTATGACAAGACCCTACCGTTTTCATTTGACTATGCCAAACCATCCAAAAAATTACAACTAAATCATGTTAGGATAAACATTGCCTTCCTTTCCAAACATATTACCTTTCTTAACCTTCACAAATATGCAAAGAGGGGTGTGAGTCAAGAAGTGCTCTGTTTGAACATGAACCAATCTGTTTACTCTTCCTGCCTGTTTCTGGACATGTTAGGTCTTAATAATATCTTTTGAGGATATATTTTAGGAAAATTAATACAATTGCTTTCTATGTCTTTTCATTTGAGGATGATGGGGGAGACAAGGTTGCTCTATGCTGTGCTCAGGCCTTACTCCTAGTTTTACAGTCAGCAAACACTCCTTGTGGAATTTGAGAGACAATATGCAGTAACAAAAATTGAACTGGGGTTGGTCTTATGCAAGACAAGGGCCATTGCCACTGTAACTCTCTCTCTCTCATGCTTCCTTATCCAATCAGCCAACCAAGACCCCTGTGCTAGCCAGCTGCCATAAACTACTCCCACATGGAGAAAATGCTCTTACAGTCTGTCTGTTGAGGCTCAGAGCAGATGTTTCTTTCATGCAATTCTCTGAACACCACATCTGAAGCTGACAATAAAGGAGAGAGGACTTGACATAGAATGCTATACTCTATGAGGATCCTCCATATTGCTTCTCTAAACTCGAGAATCAGCCCATGATACGAAGCTTACCACAAAGACTGGTGAGTGAAATTATAGAAATAACTACACCAATAACTACCAGTATCAGCCTTCCCTCCATTGATGGACCCAGAGTGCATTCTATACCATCACACTTTGCCCCCTAGCCTGCCAATATAACAGGCCCCTTTAAGTTTAGATTGTTAGAGTTTAGGTCCCTTGTTTCTTTTTCTTTCTTTCTTTCTTTTTTTTTTTTTTTTTTTTTGGTTTTTGGGTCACACCTGGTGACACACTCAGTGGTTACTCCTGGCTCTGCTCTCAGAAAATGTTCCTGGCTTGGGGGACCGTATAGGATGCTGGGGGATCAAACTGCAGCTCATCCTGGGTCAGCCACATGCAAGACAAATGTCCTAACTCTGAGTCATCATTCTGGCCCCAAGGTCCCTTGATTCTATTATCACTGACTTTGGCTTGGATATTTAGTTCTGTTCTTATCTGCACTCAAGTTCACTCAGATATAATTTTTATGACTGAAACACAGCTAAAAACATGTTTATAATCATGGTGATTAAATAAATATATAAAAAAGAAAGAAAAACTACCATTTTAGGTAACTAAAGTACTAATGATAATGATGACAATTTAAATGCAATTTTGACTTTTATTTGTATGTTAACTGAGTAAATTACACAACACATGAAGAACTGCCCTCTTTGCTACATAGATTTGGAGTAGAATGCATGAAGACAGAAAAATTCCACTCAGCAACCAGACCAAATGTGAAACATAAAACTGTGGCTGATTATTGTTTTTTAAATATCTTTATTTAAACACCTGATTACAAATACGATTGTATTTGGGTTTCAGTCTTGTAAAGAACACCCCCCTTCACCAGTGCAACATTCCCATCACCAATGTCCCAAATCTCCCTCCTCCCCACCCCAACCCCTCCTGTACTCTAAACAGGCTTTCTACTTCCCTCATTCATTCACTTTGTTATGATAGTTCTCAATGTAGTTATTTCTCTAACTGCACTCATCATTCTTTGTGGTGAGCTTCATGTCGTGAGCTGGATCTTTCAGCCCTCCTCTCTTTTGTCTCTGAGAATTATTGCAAAAATGTTTTATTTTTCTTAAAACCCATAGATGAGTGAGACTATTCTGCATCTATCTCTCTCCCTCTGACTTATTTCACTCAGCATAATAGATTTCATGTACATCCATATATAGGAAAATTTTATGACTTCATCTTTCCTGATAGCTACATAATATTCCATTATGTATAGGTACCACAGTTTCTTTAGCCATATATCTGTTGAAGGGCATCTTGGTTGTTTCCAGAGTCTGGATATTGAAAATAGCACTGCAATGAATATAGGTGTGAGGAAGGGATTTTTGTATTGTATTTCTGTGTTCCTCGGATATGTCCCTAGGAGTGGTATAGCCGAATCATATGGGAGCTCAATTTTCAGTTTTTGGAGAAATATCCATATTGTTTTCCATAAAGGTTGAACTAGAAGGCATGCCCACCATCAGTGAATAAGAGTTCCTTTCTCTCTACATCCCCTGATTATTGTTTAACTAATAAAAGTATCTATTTTTCTGCCATCTTAAAAAAATATTCTACTTTGGGGCTGGAGCAGTGGTGCAAGGTGTATGGCGTCTTACCTTGTGCTTGGTAGCTTAGGATGGACCACAGTTCAATCCCCTGGTGTCCCATATGGTCCCCCAAGCCAGTAAAGATTTCTGAGTGCATAGCCAGGAGGAGTAAGCCCTGAGCATCACCCGGTGTGGCCAAAAAAAAACCAACAAAAAACAACAAACAGAAACAAAAAAAAATCTACTCTAAGACCACATCAGGAATATTATAAAAGGGAATAATGGCAGTGCACACACACACACAAAATTCAATGCAGTTAAATCTCAAAAAAGTATGATTTCATTTAAGATGAGATAACACCTATATTACAAATAGCTAGAGAAATAGATGAACTTGAAATAAGATGCTAACAACTGCTTTCTTTGACTTTATAAGACTGCAATTTTTTGCTTATTTATGCTTTCTTTGCTAAATTTTTGAAATTTTTCTATGAGGAGAAAACATCATTATGTAATTTGAAAATAATTATTTCAAACATCACTAGGTTGAGTTTTTGATAAGATACTTCAATGATTGTTTATTGGAAAATCTGTTCTTTTAAAATTGTTTTATTTAAAGCATTGTGATTTACAAAGTTATTTATAGATTTTTAGATATACAATACTTCAGCACCAATCCTACCATCAATGTCAACCTCCCTCCACTAATAAAAAGAATACAATTTAATTTCAGTATTTACTATGTCCGTTGTATTTGTGATATGTTTTTATTCCCTATTATCTGTTGGATATATTTTTCTCCAAACCGAACTACTCTGAAGAATCTAAACTCATATCTAATGCTTCATAATTCTTTTATACTTTAGAGTACATAAAAATTCTTTATTGGGGGCCAGAGAGATAGCACATAGGTAGGGTGTTTGCCTTGCATGCAGCTGACCCAGGACAAATGGTGGTTCAAATACCAGCATCCCATATGGTTCCCCGAGCCTACCAGGAGCAATTTCTGAGCCCAGAGCCAGGAGTAAACCCTTAGCTCCACCAGGTGTGACCCAAACTCCTCCCCCCCCAAAAAAAATCCTTTATTGGTTAGAGCAATACTATAGCAAGAGGCCAAGTCAGGTTTAGTCCTGGAACCCCCTATGGTACCCTGAATCTGCCATGCATTATCCCATAGCATATATTCAGAAATAAGCCCAAGCACTGTCACTTATGGCCCCAAACCCTGAAAAATCGTTTACTTTTTTAAGTCATATATTCCATGCCCAATGTCCTAAAAATACTGGGAAAAGAGAATTAAAAGCAAGGATAGATGAAAGGAGTGAGGAAAAATGAGAAGAGAATGAGAAGAGAGGCATATTGGTTTTCTGATACGAGTATAATGTATATACCATATATATAATGTATATGTCAATTCCATATGAATATATAACTACTAATAGCATGTGTATTTGTATAAGTTTATCAAATTTATCAAATAAATAAACACATTTGCTATGGATGAATTTGTTATTTAATTTGTTCTTTTAAATGAGAATCAGAGAATGAAGAGAGACTCCAATGATGAATTTCCCTGCGTAAAGTAGGATTTCTGATTATTGCTCTTTTATAGAGCAACTGTCAAGCAGAAAATAAGACTGATAATACCAATTATTTCCCTCCTTTATTCATTTAATTCTTCTATAATTGGTAACCATTTTTGTTTCCAAATTCCTATATTATTTAGTGGCCAAATTATATTACCTATAGTCAATTATATACTGTACAATTACCTGCTTTTTATTTGTATTAGTTTATTTAAACATTTTATACAAGGTTGTTCATAATAATTGGTGTTTTTAACAGATACAAAGTAATTCATGATTAAGTTTCAGCAATGTACAACACCCTTCACCATTGAACAAAAATTTATCACCATCAATATCTTCAGTTTCCTTCCTGCCCTCCTCCCTTTCTGCTTATAGGGCAGTTTTCTTCTTTCTCTCTCTCTCTCTCTCTCTCTCTCTCTCTCTCTCCTCTCTCCTCTCTCTTTTTCTTCTTTCCTCTCTTTTCTCTCTCTATTTTTTTCTTTTTCCTCTTTCATTCTCTCTCTTTCCTCTCTTTCTCACTTTCTCACCCTCTTACTTCCTTTCCCCCTTTACACACTGTGGTTTGCATTATTTTTACTGAGGGGTATCAAATTTATCACTTTATCTCCTTTCAGCACCCAATTCTTGTCCAGCATGATAATTTCCAACTATCTTTGTTATAGTCATAGTAGAACCTGTTTTGCCTTAACTGTACTCCCCTGCTATTAGTGGGAATCTTCATCCCATGGACTGGTCTTTCTGGCCTTATCTCTTTTACCTGGTCTTTTTATCCTATCTATACTTTTCTCATGGTTAGTGCTCTCTTTTCCACACAATATAGAATCTTTAAGGATGAGGACCATATATTACTAATTTATACAACTCACTTTTAGATATTGACCCAAGTACCCTAGAAATGGCTATGAAATTGTGGCCTGATAGTGTAGTCTCCTTAATGTTCCATGGTGCATTATTTCTCCTGCATGTTTCTTCCATAGATGCCAAGCTTCATGAAAATTTTGGGGGAAATTCTACTGTCTATTTCTGATGGTGTAAATATCTTATGCTCGAGAACCAGTTTCTTATCCTCCTCTAAGATGTAGAATACTGATACTTCCTAGGTGCTCAATACAGAAAATATATTTATTGGCCTAAATAAATGTACAGTTAATACATACAAGTACCCTGTACATAAACAATTTCCTGATAACATCTCTCTGTCTTCTCCCAAAGACAAAGAAAGATTATCAGAAAATTCACTTTCCACCTTACTGGTATTTTTGTTTTTTTCACATTAACCCCTCATTTAGTAAATAAAGAACAAGTGCTGAATTCAGGCAAGACTGATTGAAATCAATTGCCACCACTCTCTTCTTTGATATATTTATTTCTAAATGTTCACATTAAGAATGTAAGTCTTTGCTTGGCATTTAAGTGAATTACCCAAGCAACACATTAATTAATTATTGAAACAACATTATCGGTTAGTGAAAAAGAACTTGGAAAAAAATTGTCCTACTTCTCAGTCAACTCAAATAACCACTGTCAGCTTTTGATAATTTCAACTCTGGCTAATCATATTTATCTTTATGTGAGTGTGTCTATCTCCACGTTTTTTTTCATTTTACATAATTATGCATGTGTTTTACACAATTATACATTTAAATATTAAATTAAAAAAGTATGAAAATCAACTAAATGATGGATGATAACTGCTGCTGAAAATAGAGCAATTGTTATTGCCACAATCTTGTATGATTTTAGGGAACCAACAGAAGAGCAGTAACTTTCAATCCCTCATTGTGGCAGGAATGGCAGGAAGGCTGCATATAGGATTTAGGAAGCACAGGAAGTCACTTACTTCATGGCAACCTGGATTTGCTTGGTGTATATCTATCCACTTAGGATCATAGAAGTATAAGGAAAAGTATTTCCCAACCACTTGCTTTCCAGGCAATCAGCAATATGCACCTTTTTATACCCACAACATTAATCAGGGTGAAACACACATAGTCATGCTCACAGGAATAGCTGTATGGTATTAAATTGTGATTAAAAACAATACCCACTGGCAGCTCCAAATTGCAGCTGTCCTCCCTTGCACATCTTCTTTCTTACTGCAAAAAGCTGTATATGACATATCTAGATGTCTATCAGCCCTGAATTTAGTAAATATATGTCTATATATTTATAAATTTAAATCAGACCCAAATCACAGATCAGAATTCTTTGAAGCTTCCCAGACACAATTTATATATATATATATATATATATATATATATATATATACACACACACATATTCATCAGTAGCACTTCTAAAAATAAGAATACAAAACTCCAAAGCCTGTCAAAATTAATTAGACTCCCACAAAACTTAACAAACCTATGCAATGTTTTTGCTCTGTTACATATAAATGTACAATAATTCAGTGAGCACTGGGTTTAATTGCTCATAATATTTTAATTAAGGATATCAACTCATCATTTACTGTGACTATAGTTCTGTTTAAATGATGAAGTCAATTTGACAGTGCATTCATGAAAAAGAGATGCTTTTTAAGAGCTTTGCTCTTTTGTGTTCTAGAATACTAATGGAGGTTAATTGTCAAAGCAAGCCCACAATAGACTTCAGAATTACCTCCCCAATTTAGTGATGAAGTAATGTAACCATATTTTATGTGACCTTCTGACCTAAGTTATCACAGATAACATAATGGCTATTTTAATTCTGCATGTCTGTCTCATGAGAAACCAGAGAGCTGCTATTTAATATTTACATTTTGATGCTGCCCTTTAAACAGACACTCTTTAACTCTGTATTTGTGATTCAGATGATCAGATAATTAGATGTAAGATTAGATGCGCCAGAAGAGATTGCTGTCTCAATTAATCTTACAGTCTGTATGCTGCAAATCACTACTTGGTGTGTAACAGAAAATATCAAATTAAGTTTTCAGAGGCAGAGAAATTTCAAGTCTGTAGTCATTTTGATTCCATCTGAGGCAGAGATATAATTTATTACTATGTTCAGAATTCATGTTCTTTTTTCCAAAAACACCAATTTTAATTAGAGAACAGAGACTCGAAAGAGTAAAAATAAGGGGGAAAATGCATAGTGAGGTCGCACTGGGACTCTTCTCTACTTACATCGAATAGACCTGTCTCAAAAACTGGTTGTGTTGAGTGATTATCCAGGGATTGGATATAGTGAGCCTTTGCTTATCAAGTGGCCTCATTTAAGAAGAATTCTCCCTCTTGGCAAATTCCTAACTACTTCTTTCTCCTTTGCCATGGGTCTTCTATTTATATTTCACAAACTAACAGATATTCCAAAATGATCTAGTAATTTGTCTTAGAAAATACAAGCTACAAAAATCGCAGGCCAATTATATGTTCTCCTCTTTTTCTTTTCTTTTTACAACTTGAACAAAAATTTTGAACAGAATAGAAACAGTACATAAAAATAGACCTAGAAATACGAAAGCAGATGGCAACAAAAGATATGGATGTTTATCCATTGGTGAAGAGCTATGTGTAAAATAAGCGCATCAGTATTGGGTCTTTGAAGCATTTTAAACAAAGCAAAATTTAAAAGTAAAGGACCACTAATGCACGGTGTTTGGAGCAAAGGGGCTTAAATGGATGTGTTTAATCTGAGTTCACAACTCTCAGTTGACAATTTTGAAACTTGAACTCTATCCCAGGCCACCACCAAAAATCAAAAATCTAACCCACATCATTTGTTTTGTCTGGGAATAACGGATTTGAAAGTTGGGGTTAAGCTAACTAAAAAAGTCCTTCTACTAATTCATTCAACAAATATTTATGAAATACAGGAAAGATTTCAAGAGAAAGCATCTGTCAAAGTAATTCTTGTGGGAAAGAAATCTCCATAAATAACAAGAGGGCAAGAGTAACTTGTCATCAACTTATTTAATATTCCTCTGATCTTTGTATATGAGGGTGAGAACACATGGAGACCTGCTAATATCTTCAAGGATTGCTGAGAGAGAAATTTGCTCAGAGCAAATGAAAATCAAAATGGTAAGCTTGACCTTATTGGATACCTGATGCACAACAAAAGTATAATATTTGCATATTTGTTTGCAAGTTTCAGTTCTGAGGAATAGAAACTTCTTCCCCATTTTTTTCTCATTTATATTTGCAAAGAAGCTATCTTTCACTGCTAGCTAGTTCTTTTATAATCTTAGCTAGACCCCAAGTCCCCAGAGTAGGTGGTGAGCACTGAAATGGCAGGGTCATGTTTTTTACATGTCTTTCCTCGTGTCACTTTGCATTACGCAAAACTGAGCACAAAGCCTGGAGCTGACATAGACAATGGAACTTTATATCATACAGCTAGCACCAACATTCACTCCAGCTATCAGGGAATCATAATTTAAAGATCAATTCTAGGAGAACATTGCTTTCATCCTTCTGTGTGAAGGAACATAAATATCTAAGTCAGTTAAGAAGCAGAATACAAAGGATGGCAGGAAATACAGAAGAAACGAAAAAGAGTCTTTCTGATTCCAAAGCCTTTCCTTCTCTGTAGCTTTTGTCAGTGATTTCAATATTTTACCAGAGATCTGCAGTTTTTGTATTATCTCTGAGTTCTTTCTTTTCACCTTTACAGGCCTTTGTTCACTGATTCCCCTCCACACAATTCCCCTTTCATCTTGTTTTCTGAATCTCTAAGAAATCTCTATTTAACCTAATGCATTAGCAGCCTAACTAGTTTTTCTGTCTTGATGCCTGCCCTAAGGTTTTGTCCTAGAACTCTGAGGATACTCATTCCTCCTCAAAATCTTAGTTGATTTTCAGAAAATACTACATATAATGCATACATACCCACACTTCTCTATTCCTGGGAAATACTATTTCCTTTGTCTGCATACCTTTAAAAGAAAAGAAAGAAAGAAAGAAAGAAAGAAAGAAAGAAAGAAAGAAAGAAAGAAAGAAAGAAAGAAAGAAAGAAAGAAAGAAAGAAAGAAAGAAAGAAAGAAAGAAAGAAAGAAAGAAAGAAAGAAAGAAAGAAAGAAAGAAAGAAAGAAAGAAAGAAAGAAAGAAAGAAAGAAA
>PVKC010042337.1:0-11973 GCA_004027635.1 Crocidura indochinensis
CACACACACACACACACACACACACACACACACACACACACACACCATGAATGCCCACATGCCTGTCCTTGTTCTTGACGTCCTCTGGGAAATGTCCTCCCAGAAGGGGTGCCCTCCCTTGGGTCACCCACACGCACAGAGTTCAGCTGTGATCTAAGCACCAAGCGCCTGGGCTTCCCCCAAATCTTTCCATGACTTCAATTCTCCTGAAGGAGAAATCCAGCTTCTTCTCTTGGTGCTTGAACCAGCAGGTCCCCAGAACCAGCGGGGGTCCCCAGCCTCCTCTCCCCTCCCTTGCTCCCTCTGAACTTTAGGTTGATGAGAGGGTCTATGAGGAATGGGCTGGGACTCAAAGGAAGTCTCTGGGAAGACTCCCCAATTTCTATGCTCCTCTGCCCTGACATTTGGATCAGACCCTCTCCTGATTTCCAGCTTCCCATCAGAGCCTGCCCACACCTTACTTCTCTGCCAGGGCACTCACCACACACAGACCTGGACTCTCAGAGCACCCCACAACAGCCCAGTCCTGCTCCTGACAATCACACCTCAGTCTGGCCATTCTAGGGATCATTTAACCAGCTGCAAGTCTGGAGAAAGACTGGAGGAGTCCCAGTGTGAGTCCAACAGAGGTCACAGGGTGTGGGGGTTGAGACGGCATGTGGTGTGTCCCCCAATAGCTCCACCTTTGGCCAAGAGGCTTCATCCTCAATTTATTCCTAGCACCAATGCTTGGGGGCCCCTAGTCTCCATTTCCCTTAAAGTTAGGGGGTCCTAGAGGTGGTAGAGAGGGAAGAGGGTTGGTCTGAAATGTAAGGACCCCAAACACCATAAAACCCAAAAACGCAGGATGGGACTGTCTCAGTGATTCCAGCTGCTTCTCCAGTATCCAGTTAGGTCACTCTGTCTGCGACCCTCTTGCCCATTCGAGGTTTTGGTGAAGCTCTAGACTCTGCTCTTTGAGGGGGAAGGGGGAAGAGGACTCCCCCCCTCTCCTGCTGCCACTCCCCCAGTTCTTTCAGAGCCATTGGGAAAAGAAGTTTGCCACCATGTAGGGACATGGCTCCTGAGCTGTGGAATCTACACTCAACAAACCTGCTATTGTTGGACAGCTTGTCTGAGTCACCTCACAGTACGGGAGTGACATGTGCGGGTGCAATGGTGCAGATTCAGGAGTTTCCTTATGAGGGGAGGGATTTGGTCCGCACCCACCCATGATCAGGGCTTACTCCTGGCCCTTTGCTCAGGGGTCATTCCTGGTGGACTCAAGGCATCACATGGGAAGCCAAGGATCAATCCTGGGTCACCTCTATGCAAGGCAAAAACCCCTGCTAAATCACTCGTTTCCTAACTCCCAGTGTGGGCCCCCAATGTTCTGACCCTTGCCACTTCCGTCCTGAGGCCCAGCCCCTAATCTTATCTCTGCATTGCTCTGACCCTGAGACCACTGGCTTTAGGTTTGTGACTGGTTTTTGGAGCCAGAGCATCAAAACTGAGTTCACTCCTGGGGCCTCTGTGTGGGTGCCTCCATCCGGGAGTGGCAGGCCAGGACCCAGATCAGCTCTATCCTCTGTACAGGCTTCCAAACTCCTAGGACCGGAGATTAGAGGCAGCCAGATTCCCTCTAGGATTTCCTTTTTGTGTTTATATTATGTCTATATGGTGTATAAGGAGGGACATGATGCTTGTGCCACAGGTCCAGTCGTCCAGGTCTCCTACGAAGTCATTATGAGCAGCACCCAGGGGCCTCATATTCAGGAGACCCTAAATAACCCTGAGAAGGTGCCACTACGACTGCCTCCTGGCAAAGACGCCCAGCTCCTGCTTCTCCCAGGGCCATCAGTTGTGCTGCTCCTGGCACAAGCTTTTGGCACCTCTGGATCTTGTCCTGTTGCTAGACTGTACTGCTCGAGGGCCAGAAACCTGGGCAACTCTCCAGGCCCTGGAGAACTCTAGGACGTGCGGGGATGCCCCTGGCCGGGCCCATCTTTCACCTCTGGCCAAGGGGTTCCCTGTTCAGTCTCAGGCCCGCTTTGAAGGTTGTGGGGAACACACCCATCCTTCCGTCCAGGCCTCAGGACAGGGGCTCTCCCCCTGCAGGCGGCTCCCGCCCACCAGGCTTTGTTCCTGGGCAGGATGCACCTGGGTGGCCTCTGGCCCACGATTGTTCACATTGGGCCAGCTGGGCCACATCAGGGAGCAAAGAAATGCCAGACCCAGGATGAAGGTGGTGTGGCTCGTGTCCCTGGGAACCAACTGGCCCAGCCTGTGGTTCTCCCCAACTTCTCCAAGGGGAGGGGCATCACACACTTCCTGGGGAGCTGAGGAAGTGGAGTGACCTCATGGGCTTGGTAACTGCTCGGCCTGGAGTAGGCTTGAAGTGGCAGAGTCCTGCTGGAGGAAGCTCCCCAGCTGCCTAGCACCTCTCAGTCTTCAGGAAGTGCTTTGGTCAAACAGTCGCCCCACTAGGAGCCTTGTGCTGCTGAGCTAAGCGGAGAGGAGGCATTCATGCATATGTGGAAAATGGCCCTCGTGGGGAGGGGAGCTAGCCCAGGTTCCATGGTGAGCAAGGAAAGTCCTTTAGATGCTGGGGCTGCCACTACTACACCAAGGGTGACCCGGGATCCTGGCAGCAGCGGTCACTCCCCTATTCCTGCTGCACCCCAGCCTTCAGGCACCTCATAACCCTGCACAGGGAGGCATGTTTGATGTTGATGCCTGGAGGGGCCTTCTGAGGTCACCATTTTGGAGATGTGGGAAGAGTCCCTGTTGAATGGTGGGTTGTGCGTTCCACAATCCCCAGACAGGGAAAGGGATTTCCATACCTCCTGTCCAGGTAGGACAAGAGACGCAGGTCCAGCAGCAATTCAGGCGCAGGAAATAATCCACACACAGTTGGTAAAGTATAGCAGGTCAGAAAGTCACTGCAAGCTATTCACTCACAAGCTCCACCACGTGGAACCACAAACCAAAGATGTCAGTGCTCCTCCAGGATGCCTGAGTAGCCCCACCCCCAAGGGGAGGGGAAAAAGCTAGATGGGGAGCAATGGGGAAACATCAACAGAAAAACCAAAGGAATCCATTGAGGCATCTAATTAGAAGGCAATATGAGGATCAATCCAAAGATCTCTACCAAAATGTCCCCATCCACCTTATGTTGGTGGCAGACTTGGAGGCATTCCAAGTTCTGGTGATGCGCACCCCACCTGCGAATTACACTTGACTCCTCCTGGGGCTCCCTTTTCCCAGCCATTCATTCTCCATCTCTTTAGCCCATGTTCAGGCTGACCTGAAATCATGTACTCCTTTCTCCAATGTCCCCTCCTAGGGTCAGATGCACCTGCTGATGCCTAGCAAAGCATCAGCTTGAGAGTTCGTGCTCAGGCGAGTGCTCCCCCAACAAGCAGACAGCAGGCCAGCTGGGTCCGAGAGTAGGTGATGGGAGTGCATGCGAGTCACCTTGTCTGCAATACCATGCAGAGTCCAGAGTCCCCTCCCCTAAGAAGTTCTGGAACCTTAGAAGTGATTCCTTTCCCAGAGATACTGCCCTGGGATCAGCTCTTGAGGGATTGAGACTTGGGCTGGGGGCCCCAACAGTTCCTGAGCCCCCTGGGTCTGCAGTCAGGATATCAGGCTCTGTAGTGACCCAGTGATCTATTTGCTCAGTGTGGTCCTGAAGTTGCATGAGGCAGGAGGGTTGTTTGGGGGAGGGCACCACATACCCATGCAAGAAGTCACCCATGCTGCCCCTGCTTTATCCTAGGGTCACAGGCACCTCCAAACACTGGGAGTGGGCATGAGATCAACATCTGCCTCTGCACTGGTAAGGAGAGCAAGTGCTGGGTGCGCAGGTCCTTGTTCATCCCTGCCATGCTCAGGTCTAGGTGCTACACTGCCTAAGTTGGGCCTTTCTACAGGCTGGGAAAGGGCACCCTTGGCCACTCACACAGTGAGTGGCAGAAGCAGTGCCAGCCCAGCAGTACCTCTGGTTTTCACCAAGGCAATCTATGTCCTTAGGACTTTTAGAAGATGATGCATCTCCAACACACCAGAGCTGCTCTTGCTGCCCCCCGCCTCCCATCTGTCAGAGGTGGGAAGGACTCTGCTCATGCCATGCAGGGGTGACTAAAAGGGCAGTCAGTAACAGCCAAGCCAGGTGTGTTTCAGGAACTTTAATACATTCAGGAATATGGAACTGAACAAAATAGTCAGCAGAAGCCCGTGGTTGAGACAAACAGAAATGCAACTGGCCCTTCTGCAGAAAAGCTTGTGCTTGAAGGGAGAAAAGGCAAACGTGTTCCTGGAGGCCTCTGCTAAGTGCCACGCGAGGGAAGGGAAGCACCTGGGCGCCAGGCCCAGCTGGGCTGTAAGCCTGCCAGCACTCACCATAGCCTTCATGAAATGCTCACGCTGGTGGCCTCTCGGCAGAGGTACCCCTTGCCCGGCTGCTGTGGCAGGCCTGCAGCATGGCTTCTAAGCAGGGCAGCCTCCCCAAAGACCCCCTACACCTTGCACAGCAGAGCTTCCAGGGCTAGAAGTCTCTTCCTTCTTAGGATAAAGGAGCCCCCCATTAACATAAGACAGAAACACAGGACTGCACAGAGGTCACACAGGTTCCCAACAGGTGAGTCCCAAGGAGAGAAGTGGAAGGAAAATGAACACTGAAACTGATGCTTCTCAGCACATCCCCATGTGCACCTACCTTCCACTGAATGGGGCGCTCGTGGTTCCTACCACTGGAGGTGCTGCACTCTCTCTTCAATGTGCTACAACTCTCGCCCTCCTCAGATTGCCTAAATAAGACTGCTTTACTCATAAAACAAGGACACACCGGGATTCTTACTCTACAGTCACTCAGTGGGCAGCAGAGGGCAGAGGGCAACTGTAAGCTGGGCAACAGGAATGAGACTGGCACCCAGTGGATTTCTGATAGGCCCTGTCCCACCTCCTTCATGGTTGAAAATGGCCCTTTCATAAAAAGCTTGCTGCTGGGGCTGCCAGATGCAAACACCTGGTCGGGGCAGAGGGGTATCCGCTGGCCACTTGGCAGCTGCGGGCCTGCAGGTCACTCACAGGCACAATTCCTTTTGTAACCATGTCCTTCCTTTCTAGGTAAAAGGTAAGTTCCACACCTAGTCTAGAGAGTGCCCTCAGGCGAGGGCAGAGCCCTCGGCCCAGATTGGCTGCAGCCCATCCTTGCTTCTGGTGCAGCAATTCTGCTTTCACTTGCCGGTCTTCCTTGCCCTGCATTCTGGAAGCAATATGGTCTTGACACTGTTCAAACCAATGGCTGTTTTAGGCACAGAAGAGAAGTGGGCTTTGTTTCCAAGGGCTGAATCCCAGCCTAAGAGCCCATTGGGGCAGGACACACTGGAATAAGGCTTTAGTTCACATCTCACAGAAGGGGCCATGGGGGTGTCTGCAGGTAGGGCATGGCTCCACCCCAGCCCTGCCTTGGCCATGGAGGGGAAGGCCCCGCAGCCCTTGTGTGGCCACTGCACATGCAAGGAAAATTAAGGCACTTTCTTAGATTCTTGCCTAGGAGGGAGGGTTATATCACACTGACCCATACATGACTTAAATTAGACTCTGGGCTCTCAGAAAGCTGTTTCGTGTTTGTTGTTTTTACCCCCTTTCCCTGCTATTACCTATTTCACTCCTTGCTTTTTATTGTGCTAATGTCCAGATTTGTGTGTATGTTAGTGTTTTATCTTTATACTTATCAAACCAGCTTAACTTTTGTCAAAAGAACAGGAACGATTTTTGCCAATATTGCTCAGAAGAAAAAACAATTTTTCAATTAGGAGTTTTTGACCAATTCTTTTGTCTAGAAAACTAAAGTCAAAGTGAAATCTAAGTCCCTTTTAGGCTGGGGAACAGTCACAGCAGGTGGACATCCATCGACGGGGTCCTCACAGATTCATGTTAAGAGACTCGTGCTGTGTGGACCACTGCAAGCGCTGATCCTGAGAGCCGCACCCAGAGTCCGGATCTATTAGCTTGAGCGGAACGCACCAAAGCTGAGCTGGCTAGGACAGCACCCCAGCGGCAGGGGTTGATGCAGGTCTCAGCACCGGGCCTGCCCAGTGGCAGCAAGCAGAGCCATGCCAGGCACCCAATTCCTGTGTGCCTCTTCCAAGTGATGGAGCCCCCCTGGCAGACAGTCAGAACAGTGGTGGCCTGAGCTGCCTGAACAGTTCTGCCCGCTTTCCAAGTTCAGCTGTGGATGAGCCTTGGTCTTGCCAAAATCCCTTAGCATGAATGCAGCTCAGTATATTCTCCTCGGAAGGAAAACTCCAGCAACTGATCACTGTGTGTTTCTGGGGCCAGCCTGACTTCTGACTGGACAGGCCATGTGGGAGGAGACGGGTCCGAGTCGTGAGCCACAGGCCCTCAGAAAGTGGCTGGAAGCATTACAGGGCGCGTAGCAAATGGCGGTGTCCCTTGGGACTGCGGTGGGGCCCTCCGGGGGACTTGCTCAGGTTTCAAAGTATTTGTAGATGGCCGTCACATACAGCATCACATTCTGCCAGTCGGGCCGCTCCGTCCTCACCATCTCATTAATGTCCTGACAGACAAGAAGATGCTGGTTAGAATCCCAGGTGCCCTCCTGGCCCATCCCAACAGCAATCAGGTGGTGGCCTCTCCCCACCCATCAGCATCTGGTCAGTGGTGTACAGAATCTCTCTGGGGCTTTGGCCTAAAACTAATCACACAGTAAGGCCAAGTTCCCTGTTCCCTGAGGAACACCTCTGCCCTGAATTCTTCACAACTACCCTCCAAGGCTGGAAAGGTTTCAGCTGCCCAGGGAACGTTTTCCTCTACAATCCGCTTCTTTCCTAAAGCATCTCCTTAGTAAGATGTCCTTACTCCTGAATCATCCCAGACCTACTCACTGTCCTGGGCTTCCAGAACCCAGGGAGAGAAAAGGGAGAGAAAGTAAGGAATGGTGGCAGACAGTCTTCTCTCACTGTGTTCTGCAGAACATCAGTGACCTGTGAGGCGGGACTGTAACTGTTGGCCAGTGCTTCTCAATTATTTTCTGTCATGCTACCTTAGGAAGAAAACATTTTTGCACCCCCTGCGCGACTGTAAATAGTATCTTTATTAAAAAAAAAAAAACCTTTATTAAAAAAAAACCTGCAAAACAAAAATATATAAAATAGTTTGAGCTGATTTTTTTTTTATTTGAGCTTATTTTTTAATCAGAGGTGATGTCTGGATTAATGGCTACAATGAGCACATTTTGAAATGCATAGTTTTTCGAAGCAGAGTTTGGAAATGCATAGTTTTTCAAAGCAGAGTTTGAAGCAGGACACAACAACTCTCAGCTCCAGAGACAAACAAAGACTTAAACACGGGGCTTAGCTTGTTATGACAGTGTTTACTGAGGTCAAATGCTCCCCTTTATGGAGCCTTGCGCCCCTCATCCCTGGGGCATACCCCACTATTTGAGAAGTACTGCCGTAGGCAGAGCCCAAATGGGGAATATTGTGGGGCCTTCCGGGAGCTATGACTGCTGAAGACCATGAGACTTTTTGAAGGAGCACATGTGTGGGAGGATCTTCCCAAAAGCAAGGATCAGGGAAGCCAGCAGGACATACAAGGTCCAGGGCTAGTTACTCTGGGTGCCAGGGCCTGTGCACCTTTAGAGTCAGCTCCTCCGCTCTCAGGAAAGTGTTTCAGGGTAGGAAAACAACATACTTCTTCTATCTCTGAATTTTTCATGTGACAGGATATCCAGGTAAGAGAATGAGTCCATTTACCGTCTTCTTCCCCTAGGCACCTTTAGAAAGCGTGGATCTGTGAACTCAAGACAGCTGGATGGGATGCCACAGCAGCCACAGCACCATCCTCACAGTCTACATATGTTTTCAAAGTTCTTCCTACTGCCAGGATGATGGGGTGTCCTTGCACTTAGTACAAAGTGTCTCTAAGGGTGGAATGGTTGGTTTTGTTTGGACACTATTTTTTCTACAAGTCAGAGCTGGTGACAAGGCAGGAGCTACACAGAAGCTCAACTGTTGTGAACTTCTGCAGACACTGAGAACACTAATGCTGGCAGGTTTCCTATAACCTTCTTCTCATACCACAAATGGCAGTTCCCAGAGGTCCCCTGCAGGAGTATGGGAACCACCTGGTGAGCCTCTCAAGTCTCCTCCCTCAAGACCCATCTCTCCTCGTCCTCAGTTTGAGAAGGGAGAAAGGCTGAGGGGTGTCAAGTTGTGCCATGAAACGCAAAACCACATGCTGTCTGAACCCAAGAGTCTCTTGCTCAAGGATGCTTCCTTCAACACTTCCTTGAAGGTTTCACTCAAGACCGAAAGGACCCAGAGGGTGGAGGGGAAGCCCCATCTGGCTCACCAGCTGGTCACCAAGCACATAGGGATCTCCCCGAATAAGGAAGCTCTTCCCAAGAGAAGGGGCTCTGCATGAGGACTCAAGGACCAGAAGACTCACCAGAGTGGATTTGATGCCGACACTTTCCGCTGCTTGGAACGCCAGGGTGAAGTTCCTTCTCTGAAAGAGAAACTGGATGACTAGAGGCAGGAGCAGGCCAGGTGCAAGGTCACGGGACCATTCAGGCTACTCAAGCTAGGAAGACATCCCTAGAATTCACAGCCTCTGAGGGGTCTCACTCTATGCCCCCCAGTGACCAGTTGTGGGTCCTCCCAAAACGGCTCTTTCCTCTAGACAAAAGGGTTACTTCTGACAGAAGCCCTGGGTGTTCTGGACATATCCCAGAATCTAATAAGGAACACCTATCATAAGAGAATCCTCACTGTGGGGACCATCAAGACTATTTGGAAATGAGCATAGCTGGGGTCAGGGGGCCAGGATGGGCCACCTTCTCTGAGACCCTAACTCCACAGGATTGTGCCTAGGTCAGTCTTGGCTATGCAGGGACTCACTCTAGTCTTGGGCAGCTACCCAGTAAAGCCTGTCCTGCATGGCACTGTTGGGAGAACTAGTGACTCCTGAGAACATCATCACTTCGGGAACCTTTGACTGTTTGTGGACAATCCTGAACAAGCCCTCCCCAGAAGGAAATGAAAGCAAGCCCCGCTTGCCCTCGGCTCTCTGTGTGAGGGACAGAGGCTGTCCCGAAGGTCACTTTACCTTATCCTGACTGTTCAGTTCCTGATAAGGAATGTGGGCAGGAAGGTATGTGTGCAGCAGTGCACAGAAGGCCAGACCATCATTCCAGCTGCTGCTGAAGTTTGTAATGTCAATATTCTGAAGGGAAAGAAGAACGGAATAAGCAACACATGCTGTGACCTCAGCGGAGAAGGGATGTCTCAGATGATGCCTGACCTCCAGGCCTGGGCAGGATGGGCCCCGCTGGAGAAACACAACACCAGGCTGGGATCAGGGGCACACCCAAGCCCATCATGGCTGCCACTGCCTCCGTGAAGTCTGAGCCACTTTCCTTTTGACTGGCTGCAGTATGGGTAGCAGTGACAGGAGGTAAGAGCCAGGAAGTCACACCTCACCCCACTGTCCCATTAGGAGGGCTGGAGAGGCGTTCAACAGGCTACACATTTTGGGTGTGAGGTAAGCATAGGTCCAATCCTGGCCGGCACCTTGCAAAGGCTTGTGAAATGCCTCTGAAATACTGCTGGGTGTGGCTCCAAAACCAAAGCCAAGGGGGAAGAAATGAAGTTTTACCGAAGGTCAGAAACCTCTGCCTGAGGTGCAGGGACATTTGGGGCCAGGCTCTGCAACTCCCCAATTCTGGAAGAACTGAATGACATTCTTTAAAGTGCTCCTTTCACTCAAAATGCAAATCGAATGTATTTACAACTATAAAGTACCACTCAGAACATTAGATAATGTTTAGCTGTTATGTAACCTTTACAAGAATCTCTGCAAGGAAACTCTACATACTTTACTGCTGCTACTTCACACTTTCCTGTAAACTCCACAAACCAAGTGAAGAGCCCTGCCCCTGACACTTCCTTTTGTCCCACTGTTGATTCCATACCCTCCTCAGCTGTGCTGAGGAAGGCTCTGAGCAAAATGACAAAGTCCAGACTCTATTATCAGAGATGAACTGTCCACCACCCGGACCCTGCTTCTGAATCCTCTCAGGAAGAAATCACAGAACAATACAGCACTAACACTGTCTGGACGCACACAGGGTTTTACAAAGTTCCCCACCCCCAACTTCTTTACAATTTGCCAGGTCCTGACACAGGACTAACGGAGAGGAAGACTGTGGGCTGCCAGAAAGCAAGGGTCATGAATTATCATAGGTCTGACAAAAACTGTAGGTGGGGACCATGAAGACACAGTCCCATCAGTCCAATCCCGAGGGCCAGACCACCCTAGGAAGGTCTCAGTTCTAGAAATGAAGGCACTTTAGATAGCACCTGATGCTCATTGCCTGACTCTCCCGTCCTGCCCCTCAGGAAGCAGCCAGCTCCATGTTGGGGAAAACAAGCTTAGGGAGAAGTGACCTTTGACTCGGGTGCCAGGCCTGCAGCAGGGGAACAGCAAACCTCTTTCCTGAACCCTCTCCAGGGATACCTGTGAGCACTTTTACCTCATGGGTCTGAGTTCAAAGCCTGCAGGCACTCCTGGACACTCTCTATCCTTCGGCCCCTATGAAGTGGCCTGGAGAAATCACCAGGCATCATTGTACCAATGGCAGCAAATAGCTTTCTTCTGGGTTAATAAGGCCAGCCTAGCAGTATGGGGAGGATCATGTGCACTGTCAGGGTGTGAATCAGGGTCAGCTACATGCCAAGAGTCTTTACCCTAGCCCACCGAACAACTTTTTTATTTATGTGTCCAAGCTGAATGTGAGGCCCATATGGCTGCTGACAGCTCCAACCCTTGCCCCTAGGTCACATCCACTTCTGGAAGAAAACAAATCCCCACTTCCTGCTGCCACCACCAGCCCCTCTCCTGCTCCCTGAAAGGCAGGAGTCTCTGGCAGGGTTGCCTACGTGCCTGGCCTCACCAACGCCTCAGCAAAGTCTCCCGCACCAGAGGAAATGGTTGCGCCCCAGCGCCCCAGCTGTGGGAACCCTGGCCTTCCCCAGCTTCCGCAAGACAAACCCAACCTGGAACCGCAGTCAGAGGGGATACTTCATTTCCAAAACACGCCAAAGTGATTTAAACAACGGAAGAAACAATAGTTCCTTGAGTTCCAGAACAGGAGGGTTCAATTCTAACACCTGACAAGGGCAAAAACCAAGGCAGATTGCTGGGGTATCTGACAACCACCATGCCCAGGCCAAGTGAAAGGCCAAGCTAGGCAACCTGGCAGGGACCAAGACCTAAACCCAAGTGGAACCTTTGGCATCCCTTGACCCTCTGTACCCTACCCCTAAACCTTGTCCAGAGAGACCCTGGGTGTGGGGAAGCCTGTTCATGCAACTGTTTCTGACACCCAAGGTTGGACAATCAGATCACAAAAGACTATGAACTTGGTATAGAAAAGTCTATAATCAATCCATCATGCTGGTTTTCGGTGTGATAAATCCAGATGAGAGGATGGGAAAGGTTCCTGGTTTCCTTGGAACTCCTGACTCATGGCTCTTGTAGCCCATTACTGGAATGAACAATGTGAGGGGAGAGACAAAACTTTTTTTTTTGGTTTTTGGGCCACACCCAGTGACGCTCAGGGGTTACTCCTGGCTATTCGCTCAGAAGTCGCAGGCACGGGGGACCATATGGGGAACCGGGGGATCGAACCGCGGTCCGTCCTAGGTTAGCGCAAGCAAGGCAGGCACCTTACCTCCAGCGCCACCGCCCGGCCCCCGAGAGACGAAGCTTGATGAAACTAGTAGAGCAATGCAGACCTCAGGCCTCCAGAGCAGAACAGAGGAGAGGAGGAAACACTGAGCTAGTGATGGGGCCCACATGGGGGCAGTCATTCACCTCCCATCATTCCCTCCCACACCCCCACCTTCCCTCGTGGAAGACGGACGTCAAAAATGGCCTGCACTCTGGGACAGCAGCCTCACC
>PVKC010042338.1:0-11976 GCA_004027635.1 Crocidura indochinensis
TGCTCAAGAATCAATGATTCAATAAAGAAGCCAAGATTCTTCTTAAAGAGTTTTATATATGGAACAATTGTTTTTTGTTAACTTCTGGAAACTAGGGGTAGACTTAGGGCTTGGAATTGGTTTCATCATTATCTCTGAGTAATAGAAGAATATAGCTAGTTGGATGGGTCAAAAGGAAGGGGAAGAGCAGGAAAAGATAGAAGAAAAGTCTATAAACCTTTTGCAGGATGATTAAAAAAGAATAGAAGTGTTCATTCTCACTGTAAATTGTTTTTTAGTAGCTGAGATTATTTTCTCTTGGCCTCTTTGTCCTTTTCTCACCTTTCAGATTCTAATATTTTGAATATTTGCAGATTTCCATGCATATTTTGTATATGATGTCTGTGTTTGCATGTGTAAGTAAATGGTAAGAGACTCTGATTTGAAAACAATATGTTTTGTGCTCTCAATGATGATTGTTAGGCGGCAGAGAGTGCATTGAAAATCTAATCCTACCAGGAATGTTCAATTGAAATTATGGAAAATACTATATTTATACTGCATGCAAGAGTCTTTGGAATGTAGGGACATACTCTTGACTCACAAAGATATTTTGTTACTGCCGAAGCATTTGTGCATGACATTAATTATGAAGGGTAACTTTCAACTTGAAGTCTGAAATGAGCTGATTATTCTACCAGACTCCATATATATATTGGGGCAAATTGGCAAAGATCCATTATGAGCCATTTTATGGAGTTTATTATATAGTCAGTGATTTCATGTGTCTCCACTATTAAATAGCTTGGCTAATCATCCTCATGAATAAAGATAAGGTAGTAATGATTATTAGTAAGGGTTGGCTATTTCTACAATCTGTGAATATTACTTTATTATAAATTTATAATTATACTGAAGAATATGAAAGGCATGGATCAGTCAGAATTCTGCTTTTAAGATTAACCATAGTTCTGATTATATATTGAGTAAAAAAATTTAAATCAGTTATATATTCTTTTAGGACTATATTTATATTTTAACTTCAATTATAGTAATATCTCCATAAGTTTATATTGCTGAATTATGTTAGTTTGTTTAATAGAGATATTTTTATTGTTAATCATAGCTTTGTGGATATAATAATAAATATTGTTATTTATCATTTTATTTAATATTTACTAGTTTTTTAGCTTTCATTTCTGAATATCTGTAGAACACACACCTATGCACACCACCAAGGAGTGCAAAATCTTTAAAACTTATCACATTGCAAATTTCCTTGTCAATACAAGGTAAAGCTATAACTTGGTTGGACAGATAGAAACTGTTCTATGTAATGAAGTGATAAGTAGAAGGAAGGGATGCCAGCAAGATAATATTGCATACATTTTGACTATGAAGTGTACAGACATTTTTATTTTAGCATTGAGACTAAGCTGCATGTACAGCTACCCTTGGTTTGTTACAAGCTGAGGCACAGTCAGTATTGATTAACTCCTCCCCCTTTTTTCCCAATAAAAACATTTGTTGCAGATAGTTGTAACAAGGGCAACCTCAGTGATGATATCCTGTGTCATTTAACTTCTCATAGAAGTGAAATTTGAGAAAAAGTTTAGATAATATAGAAACAAATATATTTTTCTTTAAAAGCCACAAAATAATATCAAAATCAATGGCCATAAGTTGATGAAGCTGTATTGTAAGTTGCTAAGATGTGAGCCAAATAATTGTGTCTATAACCATGCAAGTGAAGGTCGGAAAGATCTCTCAGTTCCTTAGAACAGATGAAAGAAATGCAAGAGATCGCCATTGAGAGTTACTTACAGAGCTATTATACAAATATTGAGTCCATTTTGGGGGCAGTTTTTAAAATTCTTGATAAATAACATGATGCCATCTTAGATTTGATGAACTAGAACTTACATAAAGTACACAATCTTCACCAATTACTCAGAAGTAAAACATATCAGATAAGAAGTATCTTTGAGAGCTCAAAGAGATAGTCCAAAGGAAAGACACTTCGTAAGTAACCAACCCCAGTTCCATCTTTAACACTGCGGGGGCTGGGGAGAGGCGCGGGAGCTGTGAGTATAGATCCAGGAGTAAGCCCAACCCTTGTAGCATCCCCAACCCACTCCCCTCAAAAGAAATATCAATAACCACTAGAATAAAAGTTTTTTTTTTGGACTGTGACACATAAAAGAAAAGAAAAGCCATCAAGCACTGAATAACTGTTAGGGTCATGGAACTGACACATAGAAAGTTGGTATTGCTTGCATTGACATCTCCTCCCCTTTTTTCACCAATGAAAAATTTTGTTGTAGATAAATTGTAATTTACTTTAGTTATATGCTAAGTAGCACAACTTGCTTGACTCTAAATATTGGGTAATAATTGTGGAGGTAATCACATAGATGTTTATTATTAGCATCACAATTTAATCAGATCTCACCAGGAGAAAAGAAAAACCTCCAAGAGACCAATCATGAGTTTGTCACTTAAAAACAAAGGTAAGATTTATCTAGAAAATGTTGGGTGAAGCTCCTGTTTTAATTCCTTTGTAATACTATATTTCAAAAGATAGGAAATAGTGACACAGTACAAATTTCTAAACCACTGAAAGTTAAAGAATTGCTATTTAAACATTGATAAACCAGTATGAAAAAGACCACAGGCCACTATGTGTTAGCACAGGAAATACATTTTATTAAAGTATAACTCACCACATTTCCCATTTCCAATTGTAATTTTGCATCTCTGTAAAACAGAATAAACTCACAGCCAAAGAATTGCCTGGAGTGGTAGTTATAAATTAATCCTAACAACTTCCCATCAAGATAAAAGGTGGCTGTTCCTTTCCAGGATAAATTATGGTTGCTATCAGGTATTCTGCTTCTATTGTCATGTATCTTTCTATAGTCAAGTATCACAGCTAAATTATACAGTCTTTTAACTAAAAAGCCCTGAACTTTAAATCCTTCATATTGCTTTCCTTCAATATAGAGGAATCCTCATCTTTATTTCAAGCCACTTCCTCAATGTGATTTGTAGAAATACTTTGTTAATCAAAATCTTTGCAGACCTATAATCTTTCTAAATTGATTTTCTATTAGATCTCATTTCTGTATTTCTAAGAAACATACATGTACACACAACCAGCAAGAAGAACACGTATTAAAAATCTCCATTGGAATTGACCAAACTCTTATTAGTAACTATATAGTCTTATGAGTGGCAGCCTATATTTTATATCTTTTTCTTCACTAAATTGTTTCTGCACTTTTGATGCTTCCCTCAAATTAGCTGTATTTATAAGTTCAAAGAGATGGTAGTTATCTCTTCTATATGCCACTAAGAATTAGTAGGAAACCCCAAAATACTTCTCAAGTCAGTCATTCTTCCCATTTTCAAATAAAGGTACCAGGTCCTCTCTCAAAGCTCCAATATGTCCTTTATTTCTCATCTTGATTTTGCTTCACTGAGAAAATAGAATGAACATGATCCCTTGATCTCTTTTTCTCCAATCTATTTCTTCTGTTTTTGTTTGTTTGTTTTGTTTGTCTGTTAATTTCCTGAGCTGTTTATCTGTGAATCTGTGTTTCCTTATTTCAAGCTTGAATGAGAGTCTATCTGGATGAAGTATACTTGATGAGGTATTCATTTCATTGATATTTTTCACGATATTCCACCACTGTCTTCAGGTTTGAAGGGTTGCTTAGGATAATAAGTATGCTATAATTCTTTTTTTGGGGGGGAGAGAGGTGGGTTTTGGGTCACACCTGGTGGCACTCGGGGGTTACTCCTGACTTTGCACTCAGAAATCACTCCTGGCGGGCACAGGGGACTACATGGGATGCCAGGATTCAAACCACTGTCTGTATAATTCTTAATGTTGCTCATTTGTATATATTTTCCTTTATTGATCTTGCTGCTTTCAGTATTCTATCTCTATGGTCTTCATAGACCATCGACTAGGTTGTGCTTTGGGCTGCTTTTATTTGTGTCTCTTTTAGCTGGTTCTATTCAGGCATCCAGAATGTGGTTACATGTGCTCTTCCATTCTGGAACTTAAGAACTTCTCAGCAATGATTATCTTTGTTGCTACTTCACTAGAATTTTGTTCTTCGCTCTCTGAGACCCTAATAATTCAGATATTGTTTCTATTGAATTTATCCCAAAATTTTTTGTTGTCTGTTTATTTTGAGGATTCCCCTTATCTTCTGTTCATTTTATTAAAGACTCTCATCTTCTACTGTTGAGTGTTATACAGCTCGTCTTCAAGCTCACTGATTATGTCTTCAGCAGCTGCCATTCTGCTGGTTAGTCCTTCCAGTAAAAGTTCTTCATTTCATCTACCAAGTTTTTTAGTTTTATTGTTTCTGTTTGAAATTTTCTCATTTCAACGTTCATATGCTCTTGAGTCCTATTGCCTGTTTATTCCACAGTTTCTTTAAGTTCCTTCAACATCCGCAAAATTTTCTTTCTAAAGTCCTTATAAGAAAGGCTATAGATGTGGCTGATATTAAGTTGAGTCTTCAAAACTACCACCTTCTTGCATTAAGCATGAGATGGTTATGCAGTGCTTTCCCATTGTAACCTTTGCAATGTGTGGTATATTTTACGTGTTGTGGTGGGGTGGGGACTCATTGTCTAGTAGAAAGTCATGGCTGTGGAGTAAAGGGAAATGGTTGCACTCTTCTTGGGGCACACTGACCTGGGTTGAAAATGGTTCTTCTGAGTCAAAGAGAATGTCACTGCCAGTTTGTCTGCCTCCTTTTCTTGAGACTGATGTCTTCTATTTTTTAAATCTTTCTCTTTTATAGTAACACTTCTAGAACTGTAGTAAATTAGTTTAAATTGTATTCAAAAGCTAAACATTATTAAACTTTGTAGAGGAATGAATCCTGGAATATTATTACATATTCTCTGTTTATCTGATGCAAAGTAGTTATCCTAGGATCTTCTTTCATCCTTAACCTTTTTAGGGTCTTTAAATTCATATGGCTTGTACTATCTTTATTGTACTATGTTTTTATTATCTATGGAATATGTTGCTCAATGTTTCCCAAGAGAAAGTACAGGGAAGCAAATGTTTTTTTGAGGTCTTGCTTATTTGAAATTGTTTGAAATATTTACTTCACTGAGAATTTTGCTTGAATTGTATGTTCAGTTTGGAAGCCTTTTCTTTATCACTTTGAAGAGTCTCCTTCAGTGTTTCCTGGGGCTCAGTGTTACTTTGGAGAAAACTTATGACATTCTGATTCCTGATTTTTTTAAATAACTTGGACTTCTATTTCTCTATGCTTTTCAAACTAGTTTTAAATTTACTGCTTCTTCTTCAAGGAGTAAACATCACTGTTTAAGCAAATGGAAGCAGAGATAAACAAATGGGACTACATTAAACTGAGAAACTTTTGCACTTCAAAGGACACAGTAACTAGGATACGAAGGCTATCTACATAATGGGAGAAGCTATTCACCCAATACCAAACTGATAAAGGGCTAATATTTAAGATGTATAGGTACTGACAGAACTGGACAAGAAAATATCTAACCCCATCAAAAATAAGGAGAAAAGGTGAACAGACATTTCTTCAAAGAAGAAATATTTATGGTCAAAAATCACATGAAAAAATGTTCCACATCATTAATTATCAGGGAAATGAAAATCAAAACAACAATGAGGTATCATCTCACACCACAGAGAATGGCACACATTACTCAGAACAAGAACATCCAGTGCTAACATGGGAATGAGGAGAAAGGAACACTCATTCACTGCTGGTGGGAATACCATGTAGTCTAGCCTTTCTGGAAAACAATATGGATATTCCTTAAAATAAAACTGGAAATTGAACTTCCTAATTATCCAGCAATATCACTCTTAGGGATATACTGTAGGAACAAAACAACACAGTACAAAAAACCCCAGTATTTATAATAGCCAGAATCTGGAAACAATCCAGGTGCCCAACAACAGAGGTGTGGCTAAAGAAACTTAGGTACATCTACACAATGTAATACTCTGAAGCCATTAGCAAAAAAAGAAGCCATGAATTTTGCTTATGAATGGATGGACATAGTATTATGCTGAGCAAAATGAGTCAGAGGGAAAGGGATAAACAGAATAATCTAACTCATCACTGGGATATAAGAAAACAAAAGAGAGTATGGAGATGGTATCAGAGACAATAGAGATGAAAATAAGAAGGACCATTCCATGATAAGTAGCTTGTCACAAAGAGCAGAGTGCAGTTAGACTAGAGAAGAATTCAATATGAAAAGGACATTCATGACATCCCTTCATTTGCAGTAATACAAACTATAATGTCACAAAAGAATAAAAGGGAGAGAGAAAGAGAAAGAGAGAGAAAGAGAGAGAGGATGCCTGCCTGCCCCAGAGGCAGACAGGAGAGCATGGGTGTGAGGAAGAGGGCATCAGAGAGGGCGACAGGGAAACTCTTGGCCTTGGTGGCAGGAAATGCACACTAGTGAAAGCTGTTATATATTATATTACTGTAACTCAATTATGAACAGCTTTATCTGTGAAAAAATGATATTATGAACAACTTTGTAGAACACCACAAAAACCATGGTGTTTAAATTAAATAGATATTATAAAACAAACAAAAAATAATTTACTGCCTCTATGTATCTTCTATTCACCTCCCCGTGAAACATGTCCATATTTTATTTATTTTTTATTCTTGGTTTTCTTTTTAATTCTTTGTTTTCTTTCTTTTTGTTTGTTTGTTTGTTTGTTTTGGGGTTACACCTGGTGGCACTCACGAGTTACTTTTGGCTCTGCACTTAGAATCACTCTTGGCAGGCTCAGGGACCATAAGAGATGCTGGGATTCAAACTGGTGTCTGTCCTGCATTGGCCATGTGCAAGGCAAACACCTTACTGCTGTGCTATCCCTTCAGCCCCCAGTCCATAATATTTTAATAATTTTAAGTATGTGCCTTGTTGATAATGATTCCAAGTTTGAATGCTAGCCATGTGAAATCCAATATTCAAGGAGTTAAATTGATGCAAGGAAAAATAAGCTTATGCAGGTACTGGGAATCAAGATTGTACTAGGAATCAAGACTTTTTCTTCTACACCATATTGTTCGCATGCTATGCTTTGCGGTTTCTATAGGTTTTACAAGGAAGTAAATTAGTATTAAATTGTGAGAAGACGATGATGAACAGTGAAAGAGTCAGCAAGATGAAAGAGTCTGATAAAGTCCAGGAATCTTTTTAGATAATGTGGTATTGCTTCTTCTCTAAGGATGGATTCTTTGGGCATAATGAAACCTACAGAAGGTTTTTTCCTGAGGACCCCTCATTTACTCATTTCTACCTTCATCCATCATTTCACCTGCACAAAGTTCAAGGGCATCTTTTATTATTTGGAGATAGAGAAGAGCAAGAACTATAAGAAATAACATTTGTGGGAACAAAATGGCAACTTTGGTGCTTGCTTCCAATTCCCCATTGTCAATATCTACTTCGATTTCTGCAGAATTTGGGGTATCAAATTCTGTCTGGCCCATTCCTGCTGAATAGGGGGGCAGTGTTGCTAATTAGAATGGAAAAGGTTGATATTATGGGTGAAATAATCCTTTGTATAAATGTTTGTTTGTTTGTTTGTTTTCAGGGCAGGGGCACACCCAGTGACTCTCAGGGGTTACTCCTGGCTATGTGCTCAGAAATAGCCCTGGCTTGGGAGACCATATGGGACTCTGGATATAGAATTGAGGTCCGCCCTGGGTCAGCTGCGTGCAAGGCAAACGCCATTACTGCTGTGCTATTGCTCTGGCCCCCTCCTTCGTCAATATTTTTGGGAAAACAGATCAAGAGATCAAAGGGAGGCTTTTTCCCCTCAGCTAATTTTTCTTAAATATTATTAGTCTTACTATGTATTTTAATATGGATGAACTCCTAGCTAGTATTTCACAAATTAGGTTTCTAGAGAAGAGTGATAGTTCAGTGATTAAGGAGCTTGCCTTGAATGCTACCAACCAAGATTCGATCCCTAGTACTACATATGGTCCACCAAGTCCTGCCAGGAGTGATCCTGTGTGCCAAGCCAGGAATAAGCCATGAGTACCACCAGGTTTAGTCCAAAACTAAAATAAAAACTAAAATTGTTTTATAAATTAGCCTTATTCACCTGAAAATAATACTATATTCATTTCAGTTTGGTGATCCTTACTACTCCTTCTAGATTTAATCCCCCACTGTCAATTCATTGTTTTTTAATGTTGTGAAAAATGAACTCTCTCCTCAGGTATGGATAGTTCCTATTGGACAGAGTTATATTTGTGGGAATAGTGACATAGACCAAACTGACAGATGGAGAAAATATCCTTTCACTAAGTTTCTTCTCATAATTGTAATCTTTTACCAATGTCATATTTTAAGTAAAATATTTTTGCTTCTTTATAGTTCCATGTTTTAGAGAGTTTTATAACTTAGAAGTTAATTAGTTCTATTATTTTCTTGAATCAAGTTCTTGTACCTGGTATTAGATTAGTCCAACTAAAGAATTGTCGGCAAATTAAAATAATAGCTATATAGAAATAAAATTAAACAAAGATTTAAATGGAAGAATATAAAAATCCTATTGAATTTTCTGAGAATTCTCTTGGATTAGGGTCACATTTGGCTCTCACCTCACTCTTGGAAGGATCTTAGGCACCATTTAGGATGTTCAAGAAAATAACAGTATAGATCATGTAACTTAAAAAATATTGTAAAATTTAGTTTTGAAAATCATAGGCAAATCATCTAAACAAAGTCAGGATGTTATGCTTTATAAATAAAAAGCAAAATCTTCAAAAATTTAATATAATAAAACTAACATGAATTTGGATAGTATTAAATAGTGAATATTTAATATATTAGAAATAAGATCTGAGTTACAGAAAATGCATATTACTGGAATCACATTTTTCTTTCCAGTTTTACTTTTATTCTACCATAAGTTTGAGTAATAAATTAAGTTAGAGCAAATAAATTTCATTAGCCATTTGCACGAGTAAGAGAAAAACAATGATAATGATATGGATTCCTTTAGCCTGCTATAAGTTTTTTAAGGAATTCTAGACTATGTTCTAAAAGTCCTCTCAGCCTCAGGAGCATGTCACTTACTCTTTATTTAAGAGTCAGTAACAACTAGTGAGTATCATGAATACAAGGGCCTGGGGTCCTTTTGACCTGTAGTTCATACCATGAATATGGGTAATCATAAAACTATAGTATCCTACCAGTACAAGATATCTTCTCCCAGGGAGAAATATTCATACCCTCCATACTACAAGGCCTCAGCCTGTTTTACTCATCTTAAGCCCACAGAATTTCTGAGCTTGGGAAGGACAAGATGGGTTTTATTTCATTACATCTCCTATTTTAGTGTTCTTGATTTAATATAGTCAGATTATGTTTGGCCTTTAAGTCTTCAAGAGTGATGTTATAGTCTGCTCCAGGTCCATCCAGATTCTAGCTAAGACTCAATTTAGATATTAGGGAAATATAGCCAATTGAAGGCAAGTGATGCATGAGTTGATATGACAAGGCCCAAAAGATTTATAAAGTTATTTTACTTACATCACGTTTTACCTTAAAACATATGTGTTTCTTTTTTACTTTTGGGACTGCCAAAGACACTCCTTTTTCCCCTCTAACCTTAGTCTTAATTCCTAAAGTACTATGTTTTCTGACATGCCAGTACCAAGAGAGAAACAAATTCTTTAGTTCTACTCACAAGAAGTTATCTCATATTGCTGCAGGTTACAGTTGAAAGAGGAAAATGTTTTATAAATCTGCTTAACATAGAACAGATGGTTCCAAGAAAATTATTTAAATTTATACTTATCACTAGTGGTTTAATCAATCTAATGCAGAAATTTCAATCATATGTGGATAATTCTTAGGAGTCCAGTTTTTCCATAAGCTGCAATTTAGTATTTTCATTTAGTATCAATTTCTCAACCTTTTTCTGACCTTTGAAACTCTTTTCTGACATTGTTTCTTTCCTTTGTCACCCCTTGTCCTACTGGTTGGCCCTCAAGGTTTCTGTTGCACCCTCCTTTATGTAATTTCCACTGTGACAACTTAAAGTACTCTGGAGGCCAACAGGGACTATATATATCACACTCAATTGAAAAAACTTTAAGTCTTTGCATATAAATCCTTCTGAATACAAAGCTTAATGTAGATAACAGTTGACAAATAGCAAGTAGGACAATAAAAACACAATCAACATTTCCATTAGCTAACAAGACATATGACATATAACATATGTCATATGTCACCCCTGAGAATACCTAGGATTGACTGGAGCATATATATATATATATGTATTATATGTGTGTATATACCAAGTAGTGTTATAATAGAAAATCATTTTCTTTTTACTCATTAATTCATAACTACAAACAGTCCAGTGTCTTAAGACATGGTCCAGGGTATACTTTAAAGTGGTACTCACATTAAATTTTTCTATAGCATAACAAGTAAAAAACAAACCCCAAAACATACAGTATAAATAGGTCTCTTCCAAATGCAAATCTTCTCAAGGAATAGATAGAGTTCATAGTCTTGTTAATTTGTCTATCAGTACCTCAAATGAGCCAAGGGGTCCCAATGAAACCCCCAAATTGTCAAATAATGATGATGATGGGTAAAGACAATTTGACATATGTCTTAGTGACCAAAGGGTTCAATGACAGAGTCTCAAGTGGTCAAAGCAAAGGACTTTTAGTTATGCATACTAAGCACTAACCTAGGCTTTGAGATTTACTCATTCTAAACTCTTTTCCTTCCATCAGCTTTTGGTATCTGGGAAAGAAAGAAAATTCCCAAGATACATGGGTCTTGGCAGCTGTTGGAAGTCTCCAAAGGTTCCCTCTGTGAATGGTTTGTTTTATGTTGTCAACAGCACACTTAAGGACTGTTCCCACTCCCAGTCACATGGTCAAGTAAACCATGGCCTGCTGCTGCAGTTACTTCTTAATTATTGAGAACTGGGAGAACTGAGTGATCTGGGATGTAGAGTATTGCCAGCTGAATCACCAAGTCCAAGTTTGGTCTACTTGCAGGCCATTATTCAAGAAGTAGTAGTCTGTACAAGAAAAAGTAAACTGTGTTTTGGGGGGTATTGAGCAACTTGAGTCCCCTTGTCCTCTCAAACCATTTCAGGTTGGGGTTAGAGGTTTTATTTAGGGTTAGTTGGGAAAGGAAGTTAAGAAAAGATTATGAGGCTTGAGTTCAGAGAAAGAAGGAGTCTGATAAATATCAAGAATCTATTTAGAAGGCTGGAGTGATGGCAAAGTGGTAGGGCATTTCCCCTGTATGCAGAGACCCTGGACAGGCCTGAGTTTGAGCCCAATATCCCATACGGTCCCCAGAGCCTCTCAGGAGCAATTTCTGAGAGCAGAGCCAGGAGTAACCGAGTTCAGCCAGATATGCCCCCCCCCAAAAAAAAAACAAAAACAAACTAAAGAATTTACTTAGAGGGTGGTTGTTTCTTCTAGAAAGATAAGAGGAGTTTTGGGGAGTTTTCTGAACTTCGGGAAGTTTATCAGAAAGCCTAGTGTATATAACACCAGAGCCTGTTCGACTCTCAGTGTTTGAAAACATTCTTTACGATTGGAAGCCAGGAAAGAGCCAAGGGAAAGTGTATGGGTGTGAGCAATAAGAAATACGTTCATTAATATATCTGCAAGAAACATAGGATGCAAATGTCTTTTCTTCATTTTATTTTTGGATGAAAACATTTGACTGGGAGAAAGAGGTAGTGCTAAAAGGTGGCAAAATGTTATATATTTATATAGTATACATAATATGTAAACAAAATATATAAATATTATATATAATATATAAAGCACCTCCTGTAGAAGCAGAATGGTAATTGGGAGGCAAATGGGGTGATGATGGGGGCATAGGTGGAGGGAAGAGGACACTGGTATTGAAACATTGTATGCAAGAAACAAAGAGAGAGAGAGA
>PVKC010042339.1:0-11972 GCA_004027635.1 Crocidura indochinensis
GACACAAAGATGAAGCACAGAATACCACTTTTTTATTTTTTTTTATTTTTTGGGGGGGTCACACCCGGCAGCGCTCAGGGGTTACTCCTGGCTCCATGCTCAGAAATTGCTCCTGGCAGGCACGGGGGACCATATGGGGCACCGGGATTCGAACCGATGACCTTTTGCATGAAAGGCAAACGCCTTACCTCCATGCTATCTCCCGGGCCCCAGAATACCACTTTTTCACAGTTAAAACTGTAACTATCAAAACAAGATAAAGGGAAGGTGACAGTGGGCCAAGCTGCAGCCCTTCAGCAACTGATGTAGAGGAGAAAAGAGTTGAAGTCTCCTCCCCACCCTCTCATCCACACACAAACCACCCCACCCTCCCCCAACAACCACCCTGCTCAATAACTTGGCTAGATAAATAAGGATCCTGGTTGAAATACATGGACCAATTGCTGTTGACCGCCAACCTAGCAACTCTCTCTACATAAAGAGACCATCTATTTACTTCTTAGATATGAGGCCTCTAGTGCAAAGGCCTCTAGTGCAACCCTGGTATGACTCGACCAAACGGTCCAATGTTGAGAGACACTAAGGCCATCCCATCTGTATAAGGAAACAGAGATTCTTGTGGCCCCAAGTTAAGCAGAAGCTGCTAATGTCCCTTTTATGGTGAAGACATCAGTTACCAGGCTCCCCACCCTTTGTTACTGGTGCAGAATGGCAATTGGCCCAGGGAGTTAAAGTCATAGCTGAAATGCTTGGAGGACACTAGGAGATTCTGTTGCCACCATCCCTGTCATCTGAATTGCTCCTGCTGGATAGTCATTGCTAAATTGCTGGACAAACTGTTTAATGGATTCCTGGCTTCTGCTGCCTTTTGCTGCCTCTGTTACTTTTTCCCTTTGTCTGTTCCTTTCCCTGAATGACTCCTTGCCCTGATCCCAATCTTGGCCCTCTCTTGGCCTAGCAAGTTGGCTATAAGACCTGGCTTCCCTGCTCTGCCTCTCCTTCAATTAACCCGCTTCTAACACTCTCTCTCTCTCTCATTGGGATTTTGATTGGGCCTGACAGTAACACCAGAGGTACTTAGGAGACTAACTAAGATCAAACTGAGCAAGGCACATAACCCAATCCCTGTGTGCTCTCCCTGACCCCAGGAACTGGTCTCTGCCCCTCCTTTGTGAGTTTTCTCTGGGTCTTCAAATTCAACTCTATTACCCTGCCTAAGAGAGGGGCTTCCTACCCAGAAAATCCATGTCCCACTGCCACTCATTCCTATAAGAGGAGGACTGGGGAGTGGGTTTGGAGTCAAGGGAACACTTCTAGACTGCAGTGAGTGTCAGAGTCCCTGTTCTCTAGGTCTGGGGGAGTGATGTGTGGGTGGAAAAGCTTTCTCCAGGGATGCACAAAAGGAAGTGTCCATGCTGCCTGCCTTAGCTTATATCTTAAATGTTTATTTTCTGGCTTCTTTTTTGGCAATGTTGATAACTGCATCACCCCACCATGTGCACTTTTTTTTAATAAAATCTTTATTTAAGCACCATGATTACAAGATGATTGCAGTTGGGTTTCAATCATAAACAGAACAACCGTTTCACCAGTGCAACATTCCCACCACCAATGCCCCCTTCTGAACCCCTGTCTGTATTTGCCTATATTTGAGACAGGCATTTTCCATGTGCATTTTTAACCCTCAGAACTCAGGAAAGAACTGTAAACAAAGTTTCCATGAGGATCAGACAGGGCATAAGGTCTTCATAGGCTGAGCAGACTCATCAGCCTAAATGTCATACTTGACTGCACCTTATGTAGACCAAGTCTCACCACCTCTGGGCACCTCCCTGTCTCCTGTCTCTGCTCTGCAGTCTGTAGCCAGATTCACTGTCAAGAATATCTTTCTCCCATGGCCCTTTCTAAGGAAATTTGAGTTTATGCTTCCTCCCCATCAAGAGACTGCTCTCCCCACCATCTAAAGGCAGCATTTATTTTCAAAGTTTTCAAGACATTTACTTTAGCAGTTTAGCTCCCAGTTATATTAAGCCTCTCCACTCCAGAGCATGTTTTTTGCCTTTATCTTTACATAACCAGAAGACCTGTTAAAGAGTTTATTTTGCTATTCCAATAGCAATATGCCATCAAAAGCCAAGTCAGACTTCAATTGCTGAGAACACATACACACACACACACACACACACACACACACACACACACACATACACAATGTTGTTGATAAATTTTAGATAGGGATTGCCTCTCTCCATCCCAGCCACTGTTTCTAAATCACAACATTTCAAGAACTAGCAAGGATTCTATCCAATACCATAAACAAGTTCCAGGGTGGACAGGTTTAGATGCTTTCCTGTTTTCATTATGATCTGAAAGAATTTTCTTACTTTTAGAACTCGATAAACATTTTCCCTCCCCCAACACTCTCAAAGAAGACACTAAAATACAGTAATCTGTCCTCCAGCATTCTTGCTTTTGAATCCATAGGATGTAGGTAAGAAGTGCTGAGACCTGTGGATCTTTCCAGAGAAGACTCTGAAAAGTAATTATATATAATATCCCTCCACTTGCCCAATCAAATGCTTTCTGTAAGGGGTCTAACTTAAATACCACCCCCACCCATTATTTAATTTAGATGATTGTTTTTTCCAATCCTTATCACCTCTCAAGTGCAGTTCTCAAGTGAAATCAAGTCTGTTTCATTCTTTCTTGGTCTCTGTACAGCGATTTGTTACCATAGAAGAATCATAGAGACCAGTTGAGGTGCCTGTTGTTCACCTCCTCAGAATCACACTTCACAGTTGTAAAGAGCAGAAACACAGTTCAGAGCAGAATGGCCTTCTATTCCTTCCACATGTTCCTTAGCTTTACAGGTGTCCTTAAAATAGGAAAGTTTAAAGGCATAGTTTTATTAAGACTTGGAAGAGTGCAGCCCCTAATAAGCTTTCTACAAATATTGACTTCCTTTGGTTTTTTCATCATTGGTTTTGGAATCAAAAACAAAGAACTATTTAAGTAGGAACAACAGCTGAAAATTGAAGGTGTGTAGCAGGAGCCCCCTGAGCAGATGCCAAGCTCAGTTTCCATATCCAAGATGCCTCAAAGATGCTTCCAGGAGGAGGCCTTCCCTACTCGCATGAACAGCTGTGCTGTCTGTCTCTGCTGAGAGTTCACTATGACCCCAAAGACTTAGAGTCCCTATGTTTGCTCTATTCTGCTACCCATTCCTAGAACTAGATCTGCCACTTTTTTCCCAGAAAGGCTTAGGATTATTTAATAAACATCTCACTCTTTTCTTGCGATTGACTCAGAACATGCTAGATACATCTCACTCCCTTCCCAGAACTGGTTACATGTCTCCTGCTCACCCAATGCCCAAAATTGGGCATTTCTACCTAAGCTTTCTAAGATGACCAAAGGCATAAGGCTAGAGCAACAGTAGCACAGCAAGTAGCCTTGCACATGGCCAAACCAGTTTCAGTCCCCCACATCCCATATGGTTCCCTGAAGTTTTCACGAGTGACTCCTGAGTGTAGAGGCATGAGTAAGTCCTGAGCAATACCAGGAGTGGTGGGAGAGGCAGGCTCCCAAAGATTGTGTTAAGAAGCTTGTCTGTATCTCTCTCTCTCCTCTCTCTCTCCTCTTTCTCCTCTCTTTCTTCTCTCTTTCCTCTCTCCTTTCTCTTCCCCCCCTTCTCTCTCTGTCTCTCTGTTTCTCTCTCCCCTAGTCAGTATTCTCTTTTAGAAAGATGACTTTGCTCTCACCACAACCCTCTAGATCTCCTGGTAAATTCTATCCCATCCTCCACTGTACTCAGGGAGGTCTGGGTTTGAGCTTCTCCCCTTTGAGAGATTATTGTACACAAAGGAAATAATGCATATTGACCCGTGGGTCTTCTTTACTAATAAGTTTTCCTGGAACTTTTGAAAATAATATATTTTAAGGCTTAATTTATACACACAAGGGGGCAGCCTTAAAGGTCAAGTTAAGATTATCTCCACCAAAAAAAGTTCTTCCTCATACATTTACCAACCCTTCTCTGTATGTTCAATATTAATTTATATTTATCTATATCAGTTTATTGATATAATTGTTTTAGACAAACATATCACAGTATGTGCAGAATATAAGTAACATGTGTAATTGCTTTGGGAACTGGCAACAACACCTCAGCGTCTCACCTCACCATGGGATAAAACAGAATGAAAATGTCAGTTAGCAGAAGGGATACTCGCAAGTGTTTGATTATGTGAGTTAAAAATCTGAGGTGCCAAAGGCTCTACCCTGACATTTTTACTCAGTCAAGATAAAACGATTTTTAAGTAATGGGCAGAAAGATAAAAACACTATAAGTTTTTAAATTAAGTGTATCATTCATTTTCCACTATGTTTACTTTTTACAGGCTGAGACAAACAGTTCAGGGGAAACTATATATAAAAGAAAATAAATTGCTCTTTGGAGTGTTCTGTGCCTGGCACATGTGAGGAAAAAGAATCCTATCCTTACTCTGTACACATCATTGCCTGCTGCTTTACTCTTTATTTAGGACTCTTTAAAGTTCAGCCACATTTCAATTCATTCTCAAATTCTCCAAAATTCTAAACCACTCCATTCACGGTAAACTTTTGAATGAATCCTCAAATTCTCAAAATGTGAAGTCCTAAGCCATAGAAGAAAGCATTAAATAGTCTAGTCTAGAACTCACTCCCTCCTCCTTCATCTCCTCCTTCTTTTTTCCTTCTCCTCCTTCTTCCCCATTCTCCTCCAGCCTCCTGCTCTTCTCTCCTCCTCCTTCTTCCTTCTGCTCTTTCCTCTCCTCCTTCCTTCCTCATTCTTTCTCTTCTTCCTCCATCCCTTTTCCCCCTCTTCCTCCATGCTCCTGCTCCCTCCTCCTTCCCACACCTCCTCTCTTTTCTTCTTCCTCCTCATCCTTTCTCCTTTCTCTCTCCTCCTTCTCCTCCTCCTTACCTTATCTATTTCTCTCCTTGGCCCTCTATACAGAAAGCCTCCCAGGCACACCTTATAGATCCCTGTTACATCTCTCTTGTGCCTATTCATGTTTTCATGTTGTGTGCTAATAGAACTTTTCATCCTCTCTTCTTCCTAATAGAATCCTGACTTTTTCCCCTGGGTGGAGGTGGATCTCTATAATCCTGCTTGTACTACAAAGTAACTAACTCTGCACTTACTGGGGGGGCAGGGAGGGACCTGACTAGTTGGAGCAAATCAATACTTAGTGTTTTCCTGGTGGTTATCGATTTGAGTTGATACAAACACTAAAGACCTGAGAGACCAGAGTGATAGCACAGTGGGTAGGGTGTTTGCCTTCACACAGCTGACCTGGTTTTGAGCCCCAGCATCTCCTGTGATCCCTCGAGCCTGCAAGGAGAAATTTCTGAGCACAGAGCCAGGAGTAACTGCTGAGTGCTGTCAGGTATGACCTAAAAACAAAAAAAAGGGAAAAAAGACCTAGAGTTCAAGGTTGAGGAAAAAGAATATCTTTTTCCCTTTCCTCCCTGGACAAAAATTCTTCACTGGAATAAAGGAAGTATTAGGTCCCAGTGGTCATATGGAGAACCATCTTTAGTATGAAACTGACATGGAAATATCTGGAACGGATTCTTGATGTCATCATTGAATCAATCACCTTTGGCTACACCTTCTGAACTTTCCTTAAGACTTCAGAGGCTGTGATCTATCAAGTGATTTTTCTTTTGCCTTTTCCAAAAATATTTGAGCACAAGTGTAGCTCCAGATCTCTCAAAAGTCCATTACTCCCAGTCTAGAAACAGGTACTAGAAATGGCAAACATTTCTCCTGAAAAACTAGTGATCGCCAGCCACTAAAGTGAACAGGGTAAGGAACACATAATAAAAACACTGTACTGAGGCAATACAGTATTTGTTAACCACCTAGTAATATCTTTCTTTTTCCAAAACATATTTTAATTACTCAGTAACATTTTACATGGCACCATGTGGCCAGAGTAATAGGACAGTAGATAGAGCCCTTGCCTTGCACAAAGCCAACTTGAGTTTGATTCTCTGTACCCCATATGGTTCCCAAAGAACACCCAGGAGTATTCCCTAAATGCAGAGCTCTAAGCATCACCTGGTGTGGCACAAAAATAAAATAGCTTTACGTGCCACCATTCTTTCATCTGACAGATTGAAATATCAACTACATAGAGCCTGTATTCTGCCTGTATTTCCAAGCCATCCTCATCCAACCGGCCCCATCAACCCATGCCAGTCTGCATTAAGACTCATTTCCTTCTCCCATCATGTGCCCCTTGATTCAAATCTCAAACAAAGCATCTTCATGCTTCTTCTCCTTCTCAGACCAGAATTTTACACTGATATTAACTGTTTAATCAAATAGGCAATGCTAATTCAGTCTTCTTAAAGGAATTGAAGCCAGAGCTAGCATTACCTTTAATAGCTGCATTCTGCATCTCCAGAGGTAGTCACTATCATTAGCCTGTCATAGCTCTTCATATCCTCACTCCAACTATTCATAGATTTAGGATTCAAAAAACCAGGAGAACTCTCAATCTCAGAGAATGAGGACAGGGAGTAAAACATACTCAGCCTCTCAAAAAAATGGAACATTTAGGCTCTTTTATTGCAGAGCACACCTGTGTTCTTGGAAGAGCAAGGGTAGAGAGAAGATTCTTCCTCTGGGAGGGGAGTAAAGGGGTTCTGGGTGTCAGGAGCAACATTGTTAGCCCTCCCCAAGAAGTTGTACCGCTTCCATCAGGCAGCTCGGAGCGGCCATGGTTGGATTTAAACAATAGTCCCACCTTGCCAATACCACAAGTCCAGCTTTTCACCAGGATCCTCTTCCCACAGCCGAAAGCTCAAGCCATGCTCAGCTCCACTCTCTGCCCCTTTCCTTCTGGATATATGGAAAGAATGCCATTGCCATCTGGGGTTTGGACAGTTGCTTCTCAAAGGTTAAAGCTAAGGAATGTTTGGAACGGGAACCCAAGAGATGTCTCAAGGGCAAAGTGCTTGCTTCCCAGACATGAGGTCTCAAGTTTAATCCTCTGTGCCACTCTATGCAGACTAAAGCTCTCATTGCCTTTCAGTATGGGCCCTATTCTATCACCCCTAACACCTTCACCTAGCACCTCGACAATATGTGTGATCAATAGAGCAATGCAGTCAAGAGTGTGTGATCATCACAAGAAAACAGGCATATGACTAGAGCTTCTATGTGGTGCCATGGATTGAATTCAGGACGGCCACATGCAACATGTAAGTGCCCTACCTATTGTGCAGGCCCCTATGAAACCTCTATCAATTGTGTTCACTTTGGCAGCACATATAATGTAGCCTCTATCAAGAACTCACTTGTACATAAGCAGCCTGGTAGTGATTGCTGTTCTTCTCTTGTGTACGACAGAAAGGAAGAGCAAGATGTTCACAGCTGCCTGGTCCCCAGGTGAAGGGGAATGTGATGTAACCACTGCACATAGAGCAGAGAGTGCCAAGCCATGATGCAAATGCTTGCAGTCTTGTTGTCCTCTCCCTCGTCATCTAAAATAGGTCTTTGGTGATGGAACCACTTCTGTCATCTCCACTTGCTTGAATGGAGGAAAATCATAAAATAGTCAGATACAAACTGCAGGATGCACTGAAGATGAGCTCACTGGAGTCACATTTCTCCAGATCAAAAAGACTCTGTGGGAGCTGCAGGTGGGAAAGAGAGGGCACACTGCCTGGCATGTCTCCAGGATTTTCAATTAAGATCACTCACCATGCCAGCTCATGCCCCAAATTGAACCCAGTTTACTCTTCTGGGCCCTATAATCTCAGTGTTCACAAAGTAAGACCAGCACAAAAATGGCCTCTGTGGAGACCTAGAATCTCTCACAGTGTTACCATGCAGCCTTCCTGACTCCACGTTGGCTCTCTCTCCTCTCATTCGTCCACCTGCCTCTTCCCTGTCCCACACATGAGCCAGACACTGCCAACCTTAGGCCTTAGTGCCTTAAATGTCTTTTCGGGGGCCACGCCCAGAAATCCTGGCTCTGAGCTCAGAAATCACTCCTGGCAGGCTCAGGGCACCATATGGGATGCCGGAGATCAAACACTCAGGTTGGCTACATGCAAAGCAAACTGTGCTATGGCTCCACCCCTTAAATATCTTTTGTCCCTAAATGTTACCTTCTATGGGAGGACTTTTCTCTGGACATCTAAATGAAAGTATCTTTTCTTTCACACCTGTCTTCCTTCCCCACAAATATTTTAATCTCTTGTCTCTGATTTGCCATGGTCTTTCTAGACCAGAAATGGAATGGGATCTCATATGATTGAGCCCACATTCAAGACACCTAGACATGGTACCCAGCACCCAGCTCAGTGCTTCCTGGATCAGAATGTAATGAATGTCTCCTTGGACCTGCGACTTCACTTATACTCCATGGAAGCCTGAGTCACACCAGGCCTTGATCTCATTCTTTCAACTCATGTTCTGCTCCAGTCAGATCCATCTACTTAAAATTTTTCATCCAAGTGCAACATTTTGCCTTCCATTTCTTTTTACACACTGTATCCACCCCAAATTCCACTGTCTTCATCAAACACAATTCACCCCCAAATGTTAATTGTTATTCCAAGTTATCCCCTTCAGAAACAATCCCAATCAAGCCATGTGGTCTCCTGTGTGCTAGGAATTCTGTGCTTATGATGTCAGGATATTTATCTCACTGTTTTGGTGATGTGTGGAGTAAATGTCACTTAACACCACCCCCCCTGGATGAGGGGGCGTTCTGAGCCCTGTTTATTTATGTTCAATTACTGTTCATGCGCAGGTCTATGCTTCTATGAATGTCTGCTGGAAGAATGAATGGAAAGCATCCAAATAGTGTGGAAAGAAATGAATGAAGAACAATTGAAGAAAAGAAAGAGGAACTCTAGCCTAAGTGCCAAAGAATGAACTTCATTTTAATTTTTCAGATTGAAATTTTCAGAGAAACCTTAGAAATGTTGCATCAAAACCAACGGGGCTGAGAGTCTATGGTGATGTCCTGTCCGACTGCCAGCTGGCACATGGATGTAAAAAAGCTGCCAGGTGCAGCCTTTGCCAAGAGTCTGCATTTATTTCCAAACAAGTTAGGATAAAATCGCTTTAAAATGGGATGCATTCTGGGGCTTGAGAGAAAATGAAATCAATATATCAGTCTACCTTGCACGCAACTAACCCAATTTCATCCCCAGCATCCTATATGGTCTGCCACAGCAGAGCCAGGAATGATCCCTGAATGGTCCCCAAATAAAACCAAGACACCAGTGACAAACCCATGATAAAAATCACAAGAAGTGTTTGTATAGGAGCAGAACAGGAGCGATTCTTGCTTATTCGATGGAAGGACCATCAAGAAAGATTTCTCAGATGAAACAACATCCAGGACTCTACACTTAGATTCTTTGTAGGAGCCAGGTGAGTCTCAGTCTGAGGGAATCAGGGAGTGCCCTAGATGGGGCTCTGCATGCTGCTGCTTCACTCATCACACTTCACCCCAACCCCTAAGGGCCTCCACAGCCTCCACCTCACTCAACAGGCCCAAGTCACTTTCCTTTTCAAAGTATCTTTTCATGGTTCCATTTGTTAAACCTGTAAATGCTGCCTCCACATGACCTTTACACTAACACTGAATACTCCCAACAACCAGAATTTTATTTCTCCTATTATACTCATGACATAATTCAGTCTCAAATGGCTGTGACTGGCTTAGATCAGTCTACACTCTCCGTGGTTCCTATCTACCTGCAGGTTTTTGACTCGCCTATTTCTACAGTTGAAATACCAAGTTCTCACACCATTTAGTAAAAAGAGATTTAGGAAGAAGAGGACTTTTTTTTACTGTAGAATTATGAATTTAAAACTCTTTCCATGGGGCCAGAGCATTTGACTTGCATGCGACCTGCCCAGGTTCAATCCTCAGCGTCTCATGTGGTCCTCTGAGACTGCCAGGAATAATTTCTGAGTTCAGAGACAAGAGTAACCCTTGAGTGTCACCAGGTGTGCCTCCCCATAAAAGCTCTTTCCATCTCATATGTTTAAAAAATTTTTTTAATTTGTGTTAAAACACTGGTTTACAGAATTAAAAATGCCAAGACGGGAGAGAAATGGTTGCAGAAGCAAGGAGAGAAAGCCTAGAAGCAATGGGCAAGAGTCAGAGACCTCAGGCCCCACTACAGAGCAAAGTGAAGAATCCGGATATATCTAAAACACTATGGGAAGCACAGGACTAAAACTACAATTAAACTTAAAAAGGTAGGTGTCTCCTTTTGGTATCTGGGAGATGTTGGCTTCTGTACAGCTGTTAGAAAGTAATAAAGTCATGAAATTTTGATATAGAAATTTGGATATAGAGAGTATTCTGCAGAGTAAAATAAGTCAGAGGAAGAAGGAAAAACAGAATAATTGCAGTCAATTATGGGATATAAAAAGATAATAGGGTAATAATATCCAAAGACAAGAGAGACTAGGGGAGGAGGACCAGTCGATGACAAGAAACTTTCCACAAAAAAAGGGGGTGAGGAGGAGTGCAGTTAGGACAGAGAAGGAACCACTATGACAATGATAGCTAAAAATGATAGCTCTGGACAAGAAATGGGTGCTTAGAGAAGGTAAAGTGCATGATACCCCTTCAGCATTTAAAAGGAAGAGAGAGAGAAAAAAGGAAAATGTCTTCCATAGAGGTAGGCAGGGGGGGAGAAATATGAGGGAAACTGGGAACAATGGTGGTGGGACATGTGCACTGGTGAAGGGATGGGTTGGAACATTATATAACTGAAACATAATCATGAACAACTTTGCAGTCTTAGAATCTCGTGGAGATTCAATTAAAGAATTTATTTATTAATTTAAAAAAATTGACACAGTAACCAGAGAGATAACACAGTGGTAGGGCATTTGTCTTGCACCCGGCTGACTCAGAACAGACCAGGGTTTGATTCCCGGATCCTATATGATCTGCTTTTCTCACTAAACAGAATGAGCCAGACCAACCATTGTTCCTTTATCTCCCGCTGATGCAACAGGGGCATCTGCTCTTAGTGCAGAAGTAGAGAAAGTGACACCACTGATTTCTGCAGTCCAAACTTCTGAGCTGGGTCTGACTGAGTGTGGCAGCAAGGTACTCTAGCAAGACACCTTGCTTGGGGTGAATCTGTACCACCTGCAACCTGGAGGGTGGCCCCAACCCAAGCAGGTTGTCACAATCAAATGCCACACACAATATAGGACACTTCCCTGGGACCAGAAAAAGAGTACGAGAGTAGAACGGTTACCTATATACGGCAGCCCCAATTCTACTTCCAGTCTGCCAGGAGGAAGCCCTGAGTAAGCCCCAGTCCCAAAATTTATTTAACTAACTGATTAAAGTTTTCCTTGGTCAAATCCTAGTTCTTTATCCTGTGCTGGGGGAGGGGGAATGTGAGCACCTCCCAGGCCCAGGAACCAGTCTTTTCTTGTAAAGATGCCACTTTCTTGTCATACCTCCTTCTCCCCCTAAGCAAGACTGCTAGATCTCAACCAAAAGGCCTGAATTAAATTCTGACATTTTCAACTCCTCTTTGATTTCCACTCCACTTTTCTAAGGCCCCTTTCAATATTTATCTGTGAATTCATTCAAGACTCGTTTAGACCTATTAGAAGTGGAAGGCGGGGAAAGCCAAAACCCAGACAGAGCTTTTCATTTCTGGTTTCTGTAGTTGCCACATCAAAAGATCTGTGGAGACAGTCAGCATTACCCTTTCCCCAGGAAGCTGGGAATCACACAGGATGAGGAAACAAAGAGCCCCACAGCAAACCCGTTTACATTTTCAGGTATCTTTGGTTGCCAGGGGCTGGATACAGATAAGATTTATCTGAAGTGAAAGAGTAGCAAGCATAGGCAGTTTCTAATTTTCTATCTAGTGATAAAGGCTTGCCAATTAAAGAAGGCCCAGCATGGTCTGTC
>PVKC010042340.1:0-11966 GCA_004027635.1 Crocidura indochinensis
AATAATAATAATAATAATAATAAAAGATTGTTTTGTGCTTTTATTTCCCTCCTGCAGATGCACAGTAAATGTTGGGGTCATTCAAAAAGGATTTGCCTAAGAGATACAGGGTTTCTCCACCCTTGCCATATATTGTCACGGGATTGACTATAGACTCTTTTCAGGTTCATTTACTCTCCCCTTGTTGATTTTGTATGGGAGATTTCTGCTGTATCCTGGGTGATAAAATCAGACCTCTGTATCTGGAGGTCTTGGCATCTACACGAGACAGGGAGTTGAAATTCTGCTTATGTTTTTCTGTGTGGTTCTAGAAGTTCTGTTCCCTTAGTGTCATTTTAATCCATCTTCTGTGATTGGCAGACCTGGTCTTTGCGCTGGTCCTAGGGAGTGGCCTGGGATAGCGTCTTTTGTTATGTTTCCAGGAATCCCCTTCTGTTGCAATAGTCTCAGACAGACCTCTGGAACTAGGGGATCATAGTTGTTATGTAGGTCGTAGCTCACGCCCTAGACTAAGGCTTTTTTTATTGGTCCCAGTATAGATAGAGTCTGGCCATGGTTCTGTCAATTAGTCATCTGTAAATCACCATCTTGGCATATGAATAGACCAAAGGGTAACAAGCCTTCTGGTTTTGTCTTATCGTTAGCTGGTGAGGTAGGATAACTTGCTCTTAGGTTGAGTTGTTCCCATTTTCCTCGTTGTCAGGGTATTTCATAATAGGCTGGCACTTGTTGGTGTCCGAGCACTATTACAGATGTCCTGGTTGGGATTTGTTTCCTGTGGTTTTTGTGATGAAGTATGTTGTTTCTATGTCTGTGATCCAGGGTTCAAGGCTGGATGACTGGTGTCTAATCACCTGTGGTCTAAGTTGGTGGGTCCACGTGACATATTTTCAGGGTAGGAGATAACTATTACATTTTTTATAGCCAATATTTACTTCATTTATTCCAATTATTTCTATTATTATTATTATTATTATTATTGGTCTACAGAAAATAATTAGAATTTTAGACAGCTAAAGTTAGACAACTTTTCTCTGTTAAATTATATTTTTCATTATGACCACAGACCCTGTCCAATAAATTGGTTTTAACTTTTGACACTAAAAAATAATTTTTTTATGGATATTAAACACAATACAAGAGAAGGGTATAAGACTTTATATACAATGGGGAATCATAGGGTTTTGTTATTTGCATTAAGTACTCAGTAAAACATTAGGTCTAGGACCTTTAAAAATTATTACATTTTTTTAAATTTGGTTTTTTGTTTTTATTTATTTTCATGATCCACACTCAGTGGTACTCAGTACTTATACTTGGTTCTGTGCTCAAAGATCAATCCTGGAGCAACACAGGAATCATTTGTGGTGCCAGAGATATAACCTTGGTTGAGTGTGTAAGGCAAGCACCTTACCCACTGTACTATTATTCCAACCTATAGAATTTTCTCAGAGGCCGGAGCGATAGCACAACAGTAGGGATATTGTCTTGTATGCGGTTGATATAGAACGGACCATGGTTCGATCACTGGCGTCCTCTATGGATCTTGAGCCTGGAGCAATTTCTGAGCACATAGCTAGGAGTAACCTCTGAGGAATTTGGCCCCAAAAAAACAACAAAAAAATCAATCAATTAAAAAAAGATTTTTTGGGGGCCCGGGAGATAGCATGGAGGTAAGACATTTGCCTTTCATGCAGAAGGTCATCAGTTCGAATCCCGGTGTCCCATATGGTCCCCCGTGCCTGCCAGGAGCAATTTCTGAGCATGGAGCCAGGAGTGACCCCTGAGCACTGCCAGGTGTGACCCCAAAACCACAAAAAAAAAGATTTTTTTTCAGTATATTATAAAGGCAGCAGTTTAAGGACTTTACTAGTTCCCCTTAAATATTTTGCCTAACTAGAGAAGCTAGAGAAATAAAAACTTACAGCTTAATAGCTATCAGACCTCTTTTTAGAAGGACTCCAGAGCTTAAGTTATTTTCCAAAGCCCTTAGATATTTCTTGGTTTATTTATCTTAGGTCACTGGAAAAAAGGTTCAAGGACATTTTAGAATACACATGCAGTTATATTTTAAAGAAGGTAAAAAAAAATTTATTAACCAGGAATTAGTTGATTAAGTCTAAGCAGAGTTCAAAGGAATAGTATTCTTGATAGGATATAGTAGATTAAATAAGTGATTATAAACCAGTTTAAGTATAGCTCAAAAGTTTGCTAGAAATTTGGTTGTCCCGAGAGGTCAGGAAGTTTGGAAATAGTACCAGAGGGGGTAAGATTTGATATAGGAGTAAAATCCTGGCTTGAATGAAAAGTTTAAGAACTGAAACTGAGTTAGGATTTTAGTATATATAATGTTTATCTCAAACCATTATCCATACACATTTTTACTATGCCAAGTCAACTAATGAGCTAATGTATATGCATACTCTATTAATAGTTTAAGAGCTATATATATAGTGATGGTAGGCATCTGTCCTACTCTCAGGGGTCCTCAAACTACGGCCTGCAGGCCACATATTGTATTTGCTCCCGTTTTGTTTCTTCACATCAAAATAAGATGTATGCAATGTGCATAGGAATTTGTTCGTAATTTTTGTTTTTACTATAGTCTGGCCCTCCAATGGTCTGAGGGACAGTGAACCGGCCCCCTGTTTAAAAAGTTTGAGGACCCCTGTAAGACTTAGATGCTTGATTTCATTATAAATAAGATGCAGTCTCTGTATATGCTCACAGTGTAGGGCAGGGTATGACCATTTTCAATATGTGTATGATACAGGATTATCTGATCTATATAGCAATGTGTTTAGAGATTTGGGGATAGAAAACAAAAGAAGTTTTCCACATCTATGAATTGGAAAGGACTTTACATGAGGGAATTCTAAGTTGGTTTTCAGGAAACAAATAAGAAATGGATACTGGGTTAGTCAAGAAAAGGGGACAATATATTCAAGGATTATGCTTTGTAGTTAGTTTGTATCAGACTATAAAAGGAAATAATCAAGAATGAGGCTAGAGAGCTAGGCAGATAGAGATCTAAAGAATCTGTCTTTTGGCCAAGAAACTTACTTATTGTCCTGCAGATGATGAGGAGCTTCATTGAGAAATTTTAAGCAATCAGATGATTTATTAGATTGGAATTTGAGTTATATCTTCTGCATTAAAATTTAGAGAATGAGTTTGAGAGGATATGACTACTGAAGAGAAGTTAACATAGCTTAAACCAGTAATGTATTTAGACAAAATTATAAATTTGATATTCAGGCTGTAAGACAAAGATATCTAGTGATTAGGTAACACATGAGGGGAACTACTACATAGTGGGAAAGATAATTTAGGAATGGTCTATTGGAATTTTAGATGGATATATCAAGAAGGTTCTATGAAATATGAATTTGAAGCTTAAAAAAGAATGATGAACTGTTATAATATATTTGGAAGTTGAAATAGTTCAGGTGGTACATAAAATCATGGGTGTTTCATGCATGAATATATAGAATAATTATAGAATATGACTAAGAGGTGCCTGGGAAATATAACAAATGAAAACTCAAGATTGTTGGCAAGTTAATAAATCAATTATAATTCATGACTCAACATGGCTAAGCCATTTCTAAAAGGATTAAGTGATTATAACCATTGACTATTACAGAAAAGTCTGTTATCATCAGTATTCAAACTCCCTATTGGGTGGAACCCAGTAATTCACTGCTGCAGTTGGGGGGAGTCTTCTGCCTGAAAAGTGCATTAGAAGTCAGACAGAGGAACACATTGGAGACTTCTTCTGAGATGTTGACATGAGAAGAAAATAAGTGGTCAGAGAATAATCAGAAAATGACTTCAAAATTTATGAAGGATTCTGGACACTTATATAAGTATGACTATTAGGTGGGTATACTGGCAGTGTTCAGGAATTATTTGACCCTGTGCTTAAGAATCATATCTAGCGATTCTTGAGGACTCTGTTGGTGTTGGGGCCAAAACAGGTCAATCACATACAAGAAAAATGCCTTCTCCATCTCTGACCTCTCTGGTCCTAACATATATAAATAATTTTGATGAGTTAAGAAAAATAATTGTTGGCAACAGTTGGCATGTTAGAAAATTGTAAATGCATAATCTTGTTTCATGTCACATAGGACCTATTTCTAGGGCAGCTCACCTATTATCAGTTTATGTGGGGATAGGAATTGACGTGAGTTACTAGTGTAAAAAGAAGCAAATGATCTATGAGAGGAAACAAATAATATGAGGTAATGCTTAGAAAAGATATGAAAATAACCTAATGTTTGAAAAACTTTCTTAACTTGGTCATAAGAAATGAAATTAATATAAAGTGACAAGTCTACTTTAGTTAAAGGAACAGATAAAAAAAAACCAAGTTGAATTTACATTGACTAAATTAATTATATGGGAAAAAAGGCCTACATCTGCCTTAGAGACAAGAATATTAAATTCAGTGCTAAATAAGGCATCTGACACAGTAAGTAATTATTGACTTTTTACTTTAGGCATTAATTTCCATGATATAAATAAAAAATGGAATATTAGAGATGTAAAGTGGCTTAATCAACTAATGATATAAGGTCTTCATTATAGTTAGATTTGATTCTCTTTCATCAAGTGCATTTATGTGTCTGGGTCTATGTTTAATTATTTTCCATTTATTTTATCTTTTTAATATTCAAAGACAATTATGAATTTACTACAATTATGTTCACCATTTGACAGAAGAGGAAATTGGGTCACAAGAGATAAAATAACATGCCCAAGATCATTTTGTAAGTGCTGGAGTTAGGATTCAAACATTGTTTCTCTAATTCAGGAATTAATACTTTTTTGTTGTTGTTGTTGTTGTTTTTAGGCCATATGTGGGATGCCCAGGGATTACTCCTGGCTATGTACTCAGAACTAGCTCCTGGCGTAGGGGACAATATGGGATGCCTGGGATCGAACCGAGGTTCCTCCTAAATCAGCCACGTGCAAGGCAAGCATCCTACCACTGCACTACCACTCTGACCCAGGAATTAATACTTTTAATAATAACAATCTTCTGGGGCCAGAGCTGTGGTGCAAGCTGTAAGGCATCTGCCTTGTGCGCTAACCTAGGACAAACCACTGTTCAATCCCCCAGCGTCCCTTATGACCCCACAGGCCAGGAGCGATTTCTGAGCACATAGTCAGTAGTAACCATTGAGAGTTACCGTGTGTGCCCCCCCTCAAAAAAAAAAAAGATATGAAACTCACCATGATAACACTCTACATTCCCCCACTTTTTATGTCATCATCTTGAACTACATCAGTTTTATTTTACTTAATTTAGTTTGGCACTACAGGGGCCCAATTCTGATATTGACTAATTTTTGAGAGATTGGTGATTTGGGTCACATTTAGCTGGGCTCAGGGACTATTCCTAGATTTGAGATTAAGAAAATTTTGCTTTCATTTGGTAGATTCCTCCTGGCTCTGTGTTCAGGGCTCACACCTGTTGATGCCTAGGGGTCATATAATGTGTCAGCAATTTGAATCAATTCAAATTTGATGTAATCCCGTTATCTCCTTTTAGCATCTGAAAGTAACTTTACTTACTTTTGGTTTGGGTTTACAGATAGTGGTATTGAAGAGCTATTTCTTGCATCCAGGAATGACTCCTTGGCCTTGGGAACATGTGTGATGCCAGAGATTGAATCCTGGTTGACCACATGCAAAGTAAACACCTTATCTTTTTACTGTCTCTCTGACTCTGAGTGTTTATTTTTTATTAACCCACCAACTCTTCTTACAGCATTTTACTTCTCATCTTATCTGCAAATCCCTTCCTTCCTCTCCTCAAATAGTCTTTGCTCATTGTTTATACCCCTCTGTCAATTCATCAGGGTTTTTTATTTTTTAGGACAACAGATTTTCTTTAATTTATTTAAAATATAAGCATCAAGTTATTAATTTACTTTTATTTTTTAATTTAAAATTAAATTTTAAAGAACAATGGTTTACAAAGTTATTGATAGTTGAATTTGAGAATTCGAGTCATATAACATTTCAACACCAATTCCACCACTAGTGTCAAATACCATCACCAGTGCTCCTACAGTCTGTCAACACTCACTTTCCAACCAATCTACCTCATTCCCCAATTGCCCCTTTGGCTGGTACATTAAAATTCTGTGGTTTCAGATTATTTCTCATCTTTTCAGTGTTCAAGTTAAAGGTAGGCCTAGCAAATGAGTCTGGATTGGATTTTGTTCAAGAGAACAAGACATTTTTAACTGTAAATAGCATTGTAAGAAATTTGTCTTCATTTTTCACTGGTTTTCTTGCTTGTTTGTTTTTGGCTTTTTCCCCCCTGGGGTCACAGAAATATTTGGATCTACCCCTCAATTTGTCCTGGAAATATATTATGTAAAAATATATATCATGTAAAGTTCTAAATTATCACTTGCAATGTAACGAAGTCTTCACAGATTTAACAAGAAAAAACTATCATTCCCCCCCCCATTTTATTTTAGATCCATTGGTTTATAGTACTACCATTGATAAAGTTTGGCATTCTATCACATGGAGACATAAAAAGAATTTATGAGGGAAAGTATTGTTGCAGTATTTTTGGAATGGACAACCTGTCACAAAGCAGAGAAGGTGAATAGTTTAGGACTGCTTTTTAGAATCCAGGGCAAAGCTATGTAAATTATATATATATATATATATATATATATATATATATTATATATATAATGTTTGAAAAACTTTCTTAACTTGGTCATAAGAAATGAAATTAATATAAAGTGACAAGTCTATTTTAGTTAAAGGAACAGATAAAAAAAAAAAACAAGTTGAATTTACATTGACTAAATTAATTATATGGGAAAAAAGGCCTACATCTGCCTTAGAGACCAGAATATTAAATTAGTCATAGCCATTAAATTAGTCATAGCCATCTAGTATCTGTTTTTTAAAGTAGTCATCAAAAATATATTTTTTTGGTTGTAGAGGGCATTCCTGGAGTGCTCATGGTTGCTGGGGATTAACCACAGGACATCATATGCACAAAACATGTGTTCTATCACTTGTCACATGCTTAGCTAAAAAATTTCTATGAGTGTTAAGAATGTTCTTTGTTTATACAGATGCCTTAATTATTTACGTGTTTCCATTACACATTTACACATTTTCTTCCGAGAAACAAGGTGGTATTACAGAAAGCTTTAAGGAATGTAACAATTTGAAGACCTTCTTTAAACATTGTTTTGGGTTTATAATAGGCACATGGTGCTTGTCAAAAGACATTTTAAAAATAATGTTGCCTTTTTTAACTTTTGATTTGTTTTTGTTTCCCTGTCATGACAAATAAAAGAGAAGAAAACATAATAACATAATAACCTAAATTAAAAAATGTGGGATTATTTCGAGTTTAGTTTTATGTTTAACTTTTAGATACTCTATGTTCCATTTGTAAACTTTACTTATCAAAATGAAAATGCAACACTTATAATGATGTAGTCAAAGTTGTATCCTAAAGAGAAGCCCTTTGGGGCCCGGGAGATAGCATGGAGGTAAGGCATTTGCCTTTCATGCAAAAGATCATCGGTTCGAATCCCGAATGCCCTGTGCCTGCCAGGAGCAATTTCTGAGCGTGGAGCTAGAAGTAATCCCTGAGCACTGCCGGGTGTGACCCAAAAACAAAAAAACAAAACAAAACAAAACAAAACAAAAAAAGAGAAGCCCTTTATAGAAACTTGGAATAATGATGTATATGACAAGTTGATATGACTTTTTTCATGTTTCCATAATTAAATAGATTCCATTTGTATGAATCATTATGAAATATGTAAGGAATGAAATGCTAGCATAAGGACATCAACTAGTTATCATAATGGTGAGAACAACTTTATAAAAAAAAAGCTAGTTATTTGAAATATATTCATTTTGAGAGAGCAGGAATATATTTAGCAATTTTTGTAAAAAGAATCAGATTGCTTACAATTAAACATGAAGGGGACTGGAGAGATAGAAAAATGATAAGGCACTTGCCTTGCATGTGTCTAATTCTGAAGCAATCATTGGCATTACCTGGTTATTCAAGCACTTCCAGGAGTGACCCCTGAGTACAGTCAGGAAAATCATGAGAACACCACTAAATGAGACACAAATGCTCACCCTTATTAAAAGTTCATGGCCAATATTTGTTCAATACTACTTGTAAAAGTACCTTTCTTTGCTCCACTGCATGCATCTAGATCTTTTGTGAAAGGTTAGCTGTCATATACCTGGGAGTTGATCTCTGTACGCTCAGTTATTTCTCATTGGTCTGAGACTGTTTGTTCCAGTACTACACAGTCTTGATTACTATAATATTGTATCATTTAAATTTGGGAAAGAAAATCCATGCATAGTCTTCCCCCTAGAACTTCTTTGGCTATTAGGAATTTCTTTTAAAGTACATGTGTTTTTAAAAGCATTTGGCCTTTGTTCTTGAAAATTTGCTATAGGAATTTTGATAGTGAACTACATTAAATCTGTATAGTACTTTGAATAGGATGGCAATTAATTTCTCCCTATAGATGAATACTGAGAAAACATCTTTAGAAATACCATGAAAAGATATAACAATTATTTCAAATTGGCCTGTGTTGATCTAAGTTTTGATAATTTCATTTACGTTTGTGTTGTAACAAGCAGTGTCAAATACACTTTTTTAAACTTCTGTGATATCTGTTGTAACTTTCCCCCTTCGATTTTTGATTTTATTAGTGTATTCTTGGTTTCATTTTTTTGAGTCCAGCTAATGGTTTATCAATCTTTCAAAACTTACTCATGGTTCTAGTGATATCTCATAAAGGGTATTTTGGTTGCTATTTTATTAGATCCTTCCTTTTGCTTACTTTGGGTTATCTTTTTAATAAAGTTTTTAAAGATTTAAACTTCAGTTATTTATTTGATCATATTTCTTGTTGATAAACTTTTCCATTGCTATAGTCTTCCTTCTTATAATAGCTTTTGGAGTGCTTCACAAGTTATGGTAACCTGTTTTTACATTTCTATTTGTTTCAAGAAAATCTTTGATTTTCATTTTGACCCATTGTTTGTTCAGTAGTAAGTTTTTAATTCAAAGTAATTCTTCAAGACAGGGATTATATTTCTCTCTCTCACTATCACTATTATGGTAGTTGTTAGTGCAGTTATTTCTCTAAGTATATACACTGTTCTTTGTAGTAAGCTCCATATCATGAGCTGGCCCTTCCAACCCATATCTCTATTGTCTTTGGATATTATTAGCACACTGTCCTTTATTTTTCTTCAATCCCACATATGAGTGAGACTATTTTGTGTATAACTTTCTCCCTCTGACTCATTTCAGCATGATAATCTCCAGGTCCGTCAATTTATAGGATAATTTCATGACTTCATTTTTCCTAACAATTGTGTAGTATTCCGTTGTGTAGTTATAACACAGTTTCTTTAGCCACTCACCTCTTGTTGGGCACCAGGGTTTGTTTCCATAATCTGACTATTGTAAATAGCACTGCAATGAAGATAAGAGTGCAAGGGCATATTTATTTTTATCATGTTTTTGTGTTCCTAGCAGTGATGGCTAACCTTTTTAAGCCCGAGTGCCCAAACTGCTGCACAAAACCAAAGAATTTCCTCAAAAGTGCCAGCATGTCAATTAAACCTTAATAACAAGATTTTAGTATCTAAAAACTATGCGGCACACTCTGAATATCTTAATTGCAGACCTTCCTGCATGCCAGCTGCAAGGCCTTCACATGCCACTGCTGGCACGTGTGCTAAAAGTTCGCCAACGCGGTTAGGTTATTGTCTAGTACATATTGTATATATGTACATATAGTACATATTGACATATCATATGGGAGCCCAGTTTCCATCTTTTTTGAGTAATATCTATATTGTTTCAAAAAAGAATGGACTAGATGGCATGTCTAGTGAATGAGCATTCCTTTCTCCCCAAGATTGTTCTTGTTCTTTGTGATGCATGCCAGTCTCAGTGGTGTGAGCTGATACCTCATTGTTTTGATTTACCTCTCCCTGATGACTAGTGATGTGGGACATTTTTTCATGTGCCTTTTAGCCTTCTGTTTTTCTTCTTTGATGCAATGTCTGTTCATTTTTTTCCCCATTTTTGGATGGGGTTAGATGTTTTATCTTAATAAAGTTAATCAGTATCTCTATATCTTAGATGTTATCTCCTTCTCTGATGGGTATTGAGTGAATAGTTTCTCTCATTTTGTGGTTGGTCTTTGTATCTTAGTCACTGTTTACTTTGAGGTGCAGATGTTCTCAGTTTAATGTAGTCCTATTTGTTTATTTCTGCTTCCAATTCTTTGGAAGGTGGTGTTTCCTCCTTGAAGGTGTGTTTAGTCACAATGTCATGCAGAGTGTTTTGTTTACATATTCTTTAAATTGCTTATGGTTTTGGGTCTTTAATCCATTTTAATTTGACCTTTGTGCATGGTGTTAGATGGGATATTAGTTCAGATTTTTTGTATGTGACTGACCCATTGTCTCAACACCACTTGTTGCTTCATTTTGCATTTTTTACCCCATTATTAAAGATCATTGATTGTATGCCTGGGGGACATTCTCTGAATACTTGTCTACTCCATTGATTGAGGATCTATCTGTATTTCAATAACATGCTTTTTCATGACTATTGCTTTGCAGTCCAATGATATGATAATAGCAGGGCTCCATGCAAAAAAATCTCAATACCAGTGACAGCCTCCCTCCACTCTTGCCCCAGCGTACTTCCCCCATTACCTGTCTTTTTTTCTCCATACACCCAATAGTGATATGCTTCTCATTAAAGATCAATTCTTAGTTTTTGTCACCTTTGAATATTTGTTTCTGCACAATGTTACTTTATATAACACATGTGAAGGTGATCACTCTGTATCCATCCTTCTGCTTCTACTAACTTCACTCATCACGATATTCTTCAGATTCATTTACATATCTGTAAATTGCATTATTTCAGCTTTTCTCATAGCTGAGTAGTATTTCTTTATAAACATTTTTATACTTTATGCTTTTTCTTAATGTTTTCCTGCATATTGAGTTTGAGGTCACTCATTTGATCCTCTATTTCTGCTTTCTTGCATCAGATGAGGTCTATTTCACCTACTAAGCTCTTTAGTTCTATGACTTCTGATTACTGTTCTGTTATATCCCCTAATATATTTTATTTATTGAAATTCTGTACTATAGTTATTCTAACTCAATAAATAGCTCCCCCCAAATTGCTCTGAAGTTACTAAGAGGATATAGAGATGGTTGGTGTTGAGGAATATCCTGCACTATTATATTCACCCATTAATTTTGGTGATTTCTTTCCCTGCTTCACTACTACTGTTCAGTGAAGACTATGGGTGAGTCTAGATTTATGTAGGCCCAGGTAGAAATCTAACAGCAGTTCTACCCAGAGTCTTGACAGTGGTATTTATGTTACATCCAAATGATGCTGAGAGTTTTGCAGCACAAATCTGTGCTAACTCTTTTTTAGAAAAAGTTCTCAAATGACTCAACCTAAACCTGTTTTTCAGTTCTTGGGATTTGATCCAAATCCCAACCCTAACCCCAGCATGACTCATTCTATTATTATATAGATACCTGACCTGAGATGGGTTTTGGAAAGAGGGTACTATCTTTTGTCTTTGTCTAGTGCCAAGTGAGGTCAGATACCTCTACTTGAGATGATGTAAGATTTTATACCATAGTCCATGATTGCTGGTCAGGGAATTTGTTGGATCAGTTTCCTACTAGGCTTTCCTCAGGCCTAGCAGGCCATGTTTGTGCTATTAGTCCTCACATTTACTGTGGATATGGTGTGGATATGGTACTGCTGAAACACTTTTGGCTCTATCATTCTGCCAAACCTATGGTCAAAGTTTGGTTAGCCTGCTAGAGACCAATATTTGCATGGGATTCTTCCTCAAAAGCTTAATCCAGTTGAAATC
>PVKC010042341.1:0-11978 GCA_004027635.1 Crocidura indochinensis
TTGTTCTTCATGTTCTCTCTGTCTGTCTCTGTGCACTTCCCCTGCCTGATGCACACCCACATCCCTACTGTATACTGTCATAGGCAAATATGCCCAAACAGAAGGTTATTTTGGGGGGGTGTGGAGTCATACCTAAAAGTGCTCAGGGGTTATTCCTGGCTCTGCACTCAGAAATTGCCCCCAGCAGGCTTGAGGGACCATATAGAATGCCGGAATTCAAACCACCATCTGTCCTAGATCGGCTGCATGCAAGGCAAATGCCCTACTGCTGCGCTATCTCTACGGCCCCAAATAGAAGTCTTTGGCCTTAATCCAGAGATGAGTCTAATCAGAAAAAATAATTTCTGTTTTTCTTTTTCTTTCTTTCTTGTTTGAGTAGGATGCCCACACCCACCAGTGCCCAGTGCTTACTCAGGGATAAGGCTCAAGGATAAGTCTTGGGGGAGCATATGGGATGCCAGGGACCAAACTGAGGTTGACCAGGTGCAAGGCAAATGCCTTACCTGCTGTACCATTGCTCTGGCCTTAGAAAGCAGAATTTCCTTCTATCAAACCCAGTTCTAAACTACCTCTTCCATCGAAGGACAAGGAGAAAAACATAGAATATAAACAAGTCCATTTTCTCACTCCCCACAAAGCAGCCTTGGTTCCTTAGGATGCTTCTTGCAGGGGCTACAGAAGCACACCAGCAAGTGAGCCCTGTTCCTCAGTGGTTACTTGCACAGGCCATGTGCCACCAATTACAGGCTGTGCCACAGTGCCACATTCAAGAGTGCGTAAGGTGGGCACTCAGCAGCATGGAGCCAGTCACAGGGCCAGGAGTCTGCAGCACAGGAAGGAGCATTCACAAAAAAACCTTGAAAAGACTTGAAGATGGAGGTGGAAGAGACATACAGCAGGGATGTGCTCGCTTTGCAGAGACAACCCTGTCCCAGATCAATCTCAAGTACTACCTGAGCCCCTGAGCACATCTGGGAATGATCCAGGAATGATCCAGCACAGATCCAGGAAGCACAGTCATGGGGCCAGAGCAAAAGCACAGCAGTAGGGAGTCTGCCTTACATGAGGCCAACCCAGGACAGACCCAGATGCTATTCTCAGAATCCCATATGGTCCCACCCTCACCCCACCCCCGTGCCTGCAGGAGTGATTTCTGAGTGCAGAGCCAGGAGTAATCCCTGAGCATCACCGCCAGGTGTGACCCAAAAAACAAAAAATATACCAGGAAGTACAGCCAGGTGTGGCTCCACAATCCAACACACACACACACACACACACACACACACACACACACACACACACACAGCCAGGTGTGGCTCCACAATCCAACACACACACACACACACACACACACACACACACACAACTACCCCCCTTAGTGGACGACAGAGAAATGAGCTGTTGTACATTCACTAAAAAATTCATCAGTAGGGGCCCGGGAGATAGCATGGAGGTAAGGCATTTGCCTTTCATGCAAAAGATCATCGGTTGGAATCCCGGTGCCCCATATGGTCCCCCGTGCCTGCCAGGAGCAGTTTCTGAGCATGGAGCCAGGAGTAACTCCTGAGCACTGCCGGGTGTGACCCAAAAAAAGCACACACACACAAAAAAAAAATTCATCAGTAATAGTCACAGGCAATACCGATGTGCTTTGGGTCTACCCCTGCTTATGACTTTTTCCACTCTGGAGAAGCTTGTGTTCTCTCTTGAGCACATATTTCCTCTGTCTTATACCACCCAAAGTAATCCCTGAGCATCGTAAGGTGTGGAAAAACAAACAAAAATATTCCGGGGGTGGGGGGGGTATTCCAGAGCTGTGACGCAAGCAGTAAGGCTTGCCTGCACTGGCCTAGGATGGACCACGGTTCGATCCCAGGCATCCCATATGGTACTCAAGTCAGGCATGATTTCTGAGCGCATAGGCAGGAGTAACCCTTGAGCATCACCAGGTGTGGCCCCCAAAAAACAAAACAACAACAACAAAAAAAAAAAACTACAGAGGGGAGCGGAGTGATAACAGCGGTAGGGTGTTTGTCTCGCACACGGCTGACCCAGAACAGTTCTGGGTTTGATCCCCAGAACCCCGTATGGTCACCTGAGTCTGCCAGGAGCAATTTCTGAGCAGAGACAGAAGTAATTCCTGAGCGCTGCCGGATGTGGCCCAAAAAAACCCAAAAAATATTACAGAGGGGGCAGAGATGGTACAGGGGTTGATGCATTTGCTTTGTATGTGGTCATTTCCTGTCTGATCCAGGCACCACAAATAATTCCCCCAAGCACAGAGTCAAGTGAGACATCCAGCACCGTAGAGATATAGCTGCAACCTCCAACAACCAGAAGTGAGGATGAGGTCAAGCAATAAACGCTTGACTTGTATATGTGAGTTTTAAGGTTTAATCTTGAGAACAGAAGAGGACTAAAGAGATACAACAGCAAGTAAGGTTCTTGCCTTGTGTCTGCCCTACCTAGGCTTGTACCACTGGAATCACATCTGGCAGTTTATTCCCTATGGAATGTTTTATGCCCTTTATATATAGAAAGAATTTTTTTGTTTATATGGTTTTGGGCCACTGTGGTACTAAGAGCTTGCTAGTTCTATGCCAGGAATCCTGGGGGTACTAGGATCCATATGGCAAACTCAGGTCAAAGCCTTACATGTTGTACTATTGCTCCACCAAACCTCCAACTTTGTCATTGTAATTCACAATTAAACAAACAAACAAGGGGCCAGCGCGGTGGCGCTAGAGGTAAGGTATCTATCTGCCTTGCCAGCGAAATCCTAGGACTGACCACGGTTCGATCCCGGCGTCCCATATGGTCCCCCAAGCCAGAAGCTACTCCTGAGAGCATAGCCAGGAGTAATCCCTGAGCATCACTGGGTGTGGCCCAAAAACCAAAAAAAAAAAAAAGTCCATTTTAAAGGGGCCCGGGAGATAGCATGGAGGTAAGGCGGTTGCCTTTCATGCAAAAAGGTCATCGGTTTGAATCCCGGTGCCCCATATGGTCCCCCGTGCCTGCCAGGAGCAATTTCTGAGCATGGAGCCAGGAGTAACCCCTGAGCACTGCCGGGTGTGACCCAAAAACCAAAAAAAAAAAAAAAAAAATTCTGAAAATTCGTCTGAAGGATGAGCTTTTCCTCTCCAGGTGTCTGGGCTTTCAGAGGTCAGTTTCGAGGCTTCAATTGTTTTTCACCCCAGTATTCAGCAGAATTCTTGCAGCATGACAAAAGGCCTCAACAAATGTTTCCCAAATAAATCCATAAAACTCCTGGTGTGAATTTTGTTTTAATTTACCCCTCTCCTGAAATTACTGAGCTGTGCTTACATTCATACTTCTCTTTGTTGTCACCCCAGTGAAGCTCTGGCTCATAAATAACTCAAGCTACCACCTTAAATGTTCTCTCTGTAAGTTTATACCCAGACCCGTTGCTTTAGCAACTCTCCCAGCCTTCCACTTCCTTTTGTGCTTCCTTACAGTCAAAGAAAAGATGAATGCATTGGTAGTCCTACCTTTTTTTTTAATGGAAAAGTTTTTATCTGCAACCAAAAGTAATGCTTAGGATCTCAACGGCTTTAACATCTTTGAAGCTATTTAAGAAATGGCCTTTTGATCCCTGAACCTGTTGCTAGATCATTTTTTTGTTTGCCCTTATTGTACACAAAATTTCCTGCAACACAGAACTGAGATGACAAATAGATTCATAGAGATAAGTATTTATAATTTTTCATGTCAACTAAAATAAAAAGATTGGGGTTTAAATGCAAAAAAAAAAAAAGAGAGAGAGAAATGGCCATTTGTCCACTGTACTGAGAAATATTATTCAGGTTCATAAAATTTTGCGACCAGTTTTTACTTAAAATGCACAATACTTGCTCTATACAGAAGCCCAATCTCTAGGAACAGATCAGTTTTATAATTTCACAATTAACATTATGTACAAAGAAACTCTTGCGAAAATGCTTACAAAATTCTAAGAGGACTCGCACAAATGGGGGGAGGGGAGCATTAGTCCAAAAAACTGGAGGGCACTCGAGATGCCAGATGTCCCCGAGATATGCCACCCCCTCTCCAAGAAAAAATGCTCCCGAACACATCTTCAAACTCTAGTTTTCTTAAACAGAATTATTAAAATATTTCTTGTGATAATTTCTTTAAGTAACACGTTTAATCCTTCCAAACAAATTCCAATCACAAAGACATCCATCCAACAAGACCCTCCTCCCTAAAGATCATCTTAGAAAAATACAGAGCAAAGATTTCCTGGCCTTATTCAGCTGACCAGTGTGTTTAGATATGAATATACATTTATGCACCTGATAAAAAAAATTCCAGAAATCAGACCTGCAATCAACCGATCTGAATGACTTCAGATGAGACATATTCAATACTGATATTTTAAAAGGGCTGGGAATGAAGAAAACGGCTCCTGTTTTGTAGGGGGAAGCCAAAAATATCAAGCAACTACCTCTCCTCCCTCCCAGAGCATCAGAGGATGAGTCAGAGCTGGAGGCAGCACTGGGGGCCCAAGTGTGGGGGGAAGCTGCCTGACTCCCCAGCAGCCCTCTCTCCCACACACAGGGTCCCTCGGTGAACTCTCGGATCTCTGGCAAAGAAGAGGCAGTTATTTATCTGGGGGTAGGACGCAGCATCATTACCTGCATTCCTAAGGGGAGCCCAAGAATGGGGACCTTTATGAGCCCAGAACAAGGAACAATCACCAAATGCAGCTTCAGGGAGTGGAGCTCCCAGACACCCCAACTTTGTCAAGAATATAGCACCTTTGTTCCCTCAGTAGAAAGCCTGGGGACTCTGGAGAGAGAGAGAAGCTGTGACTTGCCCAGTATCGTTTTACTCAGTGACAAGAGTTGAATCCAAAGACTGGAGCTTGCTGCCCCGCGGGGGTCCCCCCTCCCCACCCCACCCCAGTCTTTAGACTTTTTCTTGAAGGAGCTTGGGAAAGACAATTCCCACATTACATTCTTGAAAACTTTCTTGGATTGCTCCGGGTTAAAAAAAAAAAATCCAGGGAGGTCTCTATCTTAAATATGAAAAGAGCAAACTTTCATATTTAAACTTGAAGGTTAGTTAGGAGGGCAGGAGCTGGGGCTTGGATGTCTGCCTTCTTATTTTAAAAAAATTAAAAATAAATAAAAATAAAATTCAAATCATTCTTTTGAACACCTGAAAAGGGAAACGGCATATAGTTCTTGATCAACAACATCTCTTGTAAAAAAAAAAAAAAAAAAAAGAATCCCAAACTAGCTAGTGAATACATGCTAATGCCTGGAGGTGCTGTTGGATAAAAAGTACAAGATAGTTATAAATAAATGAATGAATAAATAAGTAATAAATAAATACCAAAACTCCCTTTGGGAGTCAGTGGGTGCTTGCTTCCCTTGCTCCGGCCAAGCAGAAGCAGTCAGCAACCATAGCACTGGCTGGTACCCTGGGCAACATTGTTGCACCTAAATAAAATATTAGTTACACAATCCACTGAAGGCCAAGTCAACTTGACCCTGGAGTCGGGGGACTGGGAAGAAATGACAGGACAGGTCAGCGCCGCGCACCCCAAAACTACCGCCGCGGAGAGAAATAAAATCCCCAAGTTGAAGGAAGAAGCCTCGGCATCACCGAAAGTCAAGTTGCTGATTCCATCATCATTGCACCAGGCGTCCGGGCAAGGATAAGGGGGTGCGGGGGGGGGGAGCCCCAGGATGGAGCCGGGGGTGGAGGCAGGGATGAGCCCGGCGGGGCGAAGGGGGTGAAGAACTAGGGGGGCTCGTTCTTGGGGTGCACAAGCCAGCGGAGAGAAGCCGGCAGAGCGGATCCTCCCCGTCTTTCGGGGTCACCCAAAGGCGAGCAAGGGAGGAGCAGCGGAGGGAGAGTCCCGCACGAAAGTTTCCAAGCACGGACGGAGTTGACCCGGAGCTCGGATGCCCAAGGTTGTCAGTGGCACCCCGAGATCTCACCCCGACCCTCCCCGCTCGCGGATCTCGCTCTTACCGACTCGGCGCGGCGCGCGGCTGCGGGGTGCGTCTCCCAGCGAGGCTCCCGGCTTCTACGGGCTGCACGCCGCGCCCCCTCCTTCTTCTCTCCGCCCGCGCCCGGGGCGGGCCGCGCGCACGCGCCCTGGCGTCCCGCCGCCGGCTCCCGCGGGGGGTGGGGGGGAAGGCGCCCGTGGCGAGGGCGGGGCCTGGCTCGGAGGAGGGCCTGCGCGGGCGGGGCGGGGCGGGGCGAGGCGGGGCGCGAGGGCACGTGCACGTGCGCATGCGCGGCTTCCTCTGTTCCTCTCCCCCACCCCACCTGCCCGGTCCAGGGACTCCGCTAGGTTCAGTCTCGCATCCATCCCCGGAGCATCTCTCTCCAAGCCCAGTTTGGGACCCTAAGTCGCGCGCTTTTATTTATGGAAGTGAGATGGGCAAAAGCAAGGAAATCAAATGCTCATTAAATTAAAAAAAGAAAAGAATTAAAATAATAAAAAATAAAATAAATGTTAAAAAATGTAAAAACTAAATAAAAGCGTTGGGGGCCCTAGAGAGATAGCATGGAGGTAGGGCATTGCCTTGCATGCGGAAGGACGAAGGTTTGAATTCCCGCATCCCATAAGGTCTCCCGTGCCTGCCGGGAGCGATTTCTGAGCGTAGAGCCAGGAGTGACCCCTACGCATTGTCCAGTGACCCCTTCCCCCCAAAATAGCGTCTGAGTGTCTGAGCCTGGGGAGGCTCGGGGGACCATATGTGGCTCCCGGAATCAACACCGGGGAGGCTGCGTGCAAGGTTCCATTTGAGCCTCCGAAGTCACTGCACGGTCGCTCTCCCTCCCCGCCCCGAGTCCGCCCACCCGCCCCCACAAACCACAGGTGCCCTCGGCTTCTTCTCCAGAACCCCGACCCAGGGCTGGGGTCCCCCACGCCACCCACGCCACACAACCCAACCCACCCCAGGTCGGTGGGCAGGGCTGCCGGATGACAAGGCGCCTGGGGGCTTGTTTGCTTATTTGGTGCCACTTAAAGCCACTTTGCCCCTCGGTCCAAAACACTGTCTGCAAAACTGGCTTCTCCCTGGCCGGGGCACAAACTTCGCTCTAATCAGATTTCCACAAGTCTCCCAGCAATCAATCAGCTCAGGACGCCAGGACCCGGCTCTCACCCTTGTCAGTCTAGTCGCATCAGAACTTCTGTCAAACTGGAGGCAGAGGTTTGGAGGGAGGGATCGGTCAGGGAAGTTTGACAATTAAGTTTAAAGCACTGTTTTTATTTAAATATATATTTAATACATATTATAATTGTACATATACTGGCATCTTCGTCCAAACTTTGAATTTTTTTCCCCATGCATTTCTGCAAACTAAAGTTTTTCCTGCAACTAAATTAGTTATTCCGTGGATCCGGGGATATCTATTTGCTTCCCAGACATAAATAAAACATAAAAGGCATTTTGTAGATAATCTTAGGAACGCTGAAAGAGAACTTTATGTCTGACCTTCAATTACAGGGATTCAACTATGAAATTCCCAGAAATTAAAATTATTTCTGGAGAGAACGGAGCAGGATAAAACTAGCAGAGTTCAAACTCTTGTCTGGTAAAGACATCATCTGAGCACGAAATTGCCCCGCCATTGATTCATCTAGTGACTTATTTTTGACATGCCAATACCAAAATAGCAAAATCTCTAGGAGAAAAGATTGCCGTTCACTTGTTTCTCCCCCACGCCGCTTCCTTCAGTGACTCAGCAGCACAAATAGATGCATTCGTCCTTGCATTCCAGCTAGTTTGTTGTACAGAAAGGTTTGCAGAAGCAGCGTGAGGAGTAAGCAAGGAGGAGGGTTTTAGCGTGTCTGATGGGCTTTATAGAGAGAGAGAGAATTTGGAAGTGTTGTCTTGGAAACGTCTCTACCAAAAACGGGGGTCAGGAGGTGTAGAGATGGCTCAAAGGACTAGGATGCTTGCACCACCTGGTCTTCAAAGCACAGCTGGGGGCATCTTGAATAGCCACTGAGCATCAATCGACAGATGTGACCTCAAAAAATAACAAAAAGTCACTTGAAAGTATTATTTTCGGGGGCTGGAGAGATAACATGGAGGTAAGGCATTTGCCTTGCATGCAGAAAGATGATGGTTCGAATCCCACTGTTGTGTATGTAAACATTCCTTGGGATTATTATGTTACTGACCCTACCCTGATCGGTGTTTGTGCCCTACCCTAGGGTGTGAATTGGCATTCTGCCCCTACCCTAGGGTGGTACCTGATTCTGCTTTCACCATTGGGTGGTATCTGATCCCACCATTGGGTGGTACCTGATTGTGGGGCATAAAAAGCAAGCATCTGTGCCAGATACCTAGGGTGGGGGCAGAATACCAGGTCACACCCTAGAGGAGGGCACAAACACCAATCAGTGTAGGGTCAGTAGCATAATAATCCCAAGAAATGTTTACATACACAACATCCCACCATCCCATATGTTCTCCCAGCCAGAAGTAATCTGTATCTTTTTTGTTGTTGTTGTTTTGTTTTGTTTTTGGGTCACACCCAGCAGTGCTCAGGGTTTACTCCTGGCTCCACGCTCAGAAATCGCTCCTGTCAGACACGGGGGACCATATGGGATGCTGGGATTTGAACCAATAACCTTCTGCATGAAAGTCAAAGGCCTTACCTCCATGCTATCTCTCCGGCCCCAATCTGTATCTTTATTGTCTAAAACTGCAGCCAGTTTCATGTTTCTTCCCTCCCCCAACCTGTTTTTTTCTCCCCTAGGATCAAATCCAGGACCTCACATGCACAAGGTCAACACTACTGTTGAGCCCCAGTCCTGACTGTGATTGTGTGACTAAAGGAATTGAATTTTTGTTGTGGTGGTGTTAGTTTTTTTTGTTTGTTTGTTTGCTTTTTTTGCTTTTTTTTTGTTTGTTTGTTTTGTTTTTGTTTTGGGGCCACACCTGGCGGTGCTTAGGGGTTACTCCTGGCTATCTGCTCAGAAATAGCTCCTGACAGGCACAGGGGACCACATGGGACACCGGGATTCGAACCAACCACCTTTGGTCCTGGATCAGCTGCTTGCAAGGCAAACACCACTGTGCTATCTCTCTGGGCCCTTGTTTTGTTTTGTTTGTTGGTGTGTATGAGGGACAGACCCAGCATGCTCAGGGCTTATCCTGGCTTTGGTAGTGACCATATGGGATACCAAGAATTGAACCCAGGCTAGACATATGCAAAACAAGTGTCCTACCCACTGTACTATGTCTGTAGCCAGAAGGAACTAAATTTTTGTTTGTTTTTTACTCACTCGAACGATGCTCAGGCTTACTCCTGACTCTACACTTAGGAATTACTTCTAGCAGGTTTGGAGACCATATGGGATGCCAGGGATCATACAAACTCAGGTTGGCCCAGTACAAGAAAATGCCTTACCCACTGTACTCCTGCCATAAGTGAAATTTTAATTATAATTTTTTGGGGAGTTTGGGTCACACCCGGCAGCACTCAGGGGTTTATTCCTGACTCTATGCTGAGCAATCACTCCTGGCAGGCTCAGGGAAACATATGGGATACTGGGATTCGAACCACCATCTTTCTGCATGCAAGACAAACACCCTACCTCCATGCTATCTCTCAGGCCATAATTTTAATTATCTTAAATGTAAATAACCATAAGAGAGGAATATCTTCCTTATTACATAGCAAATTTCCAGACTTCATATATATTTACATAGCTGGTTTTATAGGCTGTCAACTATTTTAGATGGAGGAACATCTTTGGGGCTGTCTCTTCCCCAATTTGACTTGTTGTTAGGGAAGATATGGGAATTCTATTCTTTTTTTTGGGGGGGGGGTCACACTCGGCGGCGCTCAGGGGTCACTCCTGGCTCTATGCTCAGAAATCGCTACTGGCGGGCTCAGGGGACCATATAGGATGCTGGGACTCGAACCACTAACCTTCTGCATGCAAGGCAAACACTTAACCTCCATGCTATTTCTCCGGCCCCGATGTGGTTTTTTTGTTTTGTTTTGTTTTGGTTTTTGGTTTTTGGGCCACACCCAGTGACCCTCAGGGGTTACTCCTGGCTATGCACTCAAAAGTCGCTCCTGGCAGGCACGGGGACCATATGGGAACCGGGGGATCGAACCGTGGTCCGTCCTAGGCTAGCGCAGGCAAGGCAGCAGGCACCTTACCTCTTGCGCCACCTCCCAGCTCCCCCGATGTGGGGTTTTTTGACCACATGGAGCTAAGGAGTACCTCAGAGCTGTGCAGCTTTTATGCAAGAGTGAGAGATATCTTATAGATAGAGTGGATAGGGAAGTCCCAAAATACATTTCATCTGCTGAAAGTTTTTCTTTTGAGGGGGTTTGGGCAAATCAGGCAGTGCTCAAAGCTTACTCCTGACTCTGTATTTAGGGATACCTCCCCACTCTTGGTGGTACTCTGGGAGCCGTATGCAGTTTTGGGGATTGAACTGATGTCAGATATTAGGCCAGCACTATCACCCCTGTACTATTTCTCTGGCCTCTACTTCTGAAAGCTGCCTAAGGTTTGTAATGTGTTCTATATAATACCTAATATGGTTTTTTATTAAGATTAATTTTGTTAAATGAAACATTTATAAAATAATTTTATCGCTTATTTGATTTATTTATCTTACCAACCAGGATTTACATTACTTAAATTATACTTTTCATATGTACATCGTTCCAACACTACACCCACACCGAAGTGCCTACTTCTTCCCACCAGTATGCCCCAAGGGCTCCTTCAATCATCCCTCAGATGCAATTTATTCTTTCAATAAATAATAGCAATAAATGTAACATTACCAAAAGCAGGGACAAGAATAGTAAAGGAAGTACGGGGCTTGCATTGCTTGAAGCTGACTCTAGTTTGATTCCCAGTACTACAAGTGGCCTACACCTGGGTGTAGATCCAGGTGTAGCCCCAGAGCATTAATGGGTGTGGCTCAATCACCCCTCACAAATAAACAAAAAATGGAAAAGGCATTACCCATAATTTTACTCTTTAATAAAACTTAATCTACAATTTTGCTTTCTGGTTTCTGTGCATTGGTTTTACTTCTCATGACAGTTATCTAGTTGTGCACGCTTTCTTTGGTTTTTGTTTTGCTTATCGGGCCATACCCAACGACGCTTAGGGTTACTCCTGGCTCTGTGCGCAGAAATCACTCTTGGTAAGCTCGGGGTACCATATGGGATGCCAGGGATCCAACATGGTCAGTCACGTGCAAGGCAAATGTCCTACCTGCTGTGCTATTGCTTTGGCCCCTTGCACACTGTTTTGTAACCTGACTTCATGATTCGTGAGCTTAACATTATATAAGCGTATATCACACATGTCTATTATAACTAGGTCGTTTATTATTTATATATCTGAAAATTTCTGCCCTTAATTCAACCCTGAAATTACGACAAGATGGCATTTGGTGAGGATTCTGATTGACACAAATGTGTCTGCATTTACATTTGCTCTGATGTTAGGATCTGAGCAGAAAACCTGACAGACGCTGAGAGTCAAAAACCACCTCTGATAATGTAAAATGCAAAAGGGAGTTTATTCATCTATTGCTGGGCCCCTTATCATGACAAAAGGCCCTCTGTATGAAACTAACAGGCAGTTTATATGGAGTTAACAGGATTCAGCAGTCTACATATTTCATTGGTTAATACAAACAATTTAATTTCCACAGTATACATGATTTGGTTCAATTTTCATTTTCATTCCCTGCATCATCCCTTATACAGGTGTCTCACGTCTCACAGATGACCTAACTCATGCCCCCCCCCCCAATCTGGTATGATACCATTTGGACTGAAAAACAGAACGGCCTTCATAACAGGAGGCCTTGGCCACTCTTCGGTACATCTCATTTTCCTGGAATTTGGCCTGGGAATGTGAGGGGGAGCAGTAGCTGATAAGGGAGGGGGAAGGGTAAATAAACTTTGAAGTTGCTTACAGGCTTTATGTTTATTTA
>PVKC010042342.1:0-11971 GCA_004027635.1 Crocidura indochinensis
GACTTCCCTGACTGGACCTACTTTTTTTCTCAGTCTAGGAACTGGGATCCTTACCTGTGGCCACTGTGAGCAGAAAGAGGATTTTTCATATCTGTTTCATGCTGAAGGTTGTGCTCACACATCCACGTTACTGAATAGAGCTGTAGACGTGTGATATACTTACACACAAACTTTTCTGTATTTATTTCAATAATCAGGAGTGTATTTGCAGATTTATAAGGGAGAATAATCATATTTAAATTCTACTCCAATACATAGAAGAAGCAAATGGCTTCTCACTTAGCCTTAACTCTCAAGAGTGTGAACACTAATATTTTGATGTCATGAGCCCACACCCTGTCCTTAACTCTTTTGTAGAGGAATTCCTACTGGATATTAGAGAGAGGGCATGCTGCTCTCAGAGAACCATCAGACAAGCCCTGCACAGTCATTTCCTTTGGTTTTATTATCAGAAATTTGATGCAGATATTTGATTTCACTTTTTTTAAAAATTTTATGTGTTTTTTATATCCTCATGAGATAAGGTTCCTATGCCTTTCTCTTCACAAGTACTCATTTACCACCCCAAATTTCTCCCATTAGTTTTCCTCTCCCAGCCTCCAATGCCTGCCTTTATGACAGACACATTTTCTCCCTCTCCCTCTTTCTGTATATATATATATATATATATATATATATATATATATATATATATATATATATATATATATATATATATATATATATATATATATATATATATATATATATATAGCTGTCCCCCATTTTTCCTGATCAGTATCATGGCTTGCAACACTGTTCCTGAGAGTAATCATGCATATCTGTTTATATCCTTTCAATTTTCATTTGTTGTCCATGAACATTTCTTATATTATCGTCATTGTTCATTTCTCTGTCTAAAGAATTCTATTATCAGTTATTATTATTCTATTATTTGTCATTATTTCTATTATCTGTAATTATACTCATACTATGAGTTTTTTATATCCCAAATGACTGTAATCATTCTAATGCTGTTGTCTGCATCTGACTCATTTCACTTAGCATGATGCTACCTATCTCTCTATTTCTACACAAATTTTATTAATTAATTTTTCCTAACAGCTGCATAGTATTCATTCACTAGATGTATCTGCCATAGTTTTTTTACTCCATGCTATCTCTCCAGCCCTTCTTTATTCTATTTTCAATTTATTTAATTCATTATTCATAGCATTTTGATTCCAAAGCTATTCATTATTGATTTTGAAATACAATGTTTCAGCACCAATTTCACCTCCACAGTCAACCTTCCTCCCCCAATATATATATATACATACATATATATATATATACATACAATATATGTGTATATGGGGTGCATCTACTGTACCTCCTCTTTCTATACAGTCAGTGTAAAGAACACAGCCTGTGGTAAGAATTGGGAGGCCTTATCTTTTCTTTTTTTTGACATATATATGTATATATATGTATACACAAAAAAATCCTTCATCAGTGCAACAGTTCCATGACCTGTATCCCAAGTGTCCTTCCTCCCCACCCCACACAGTCCTGTTCTCTAGATAGGCTTTCTACTTCCCTCATTCAGTCACATTTTGTTATCATAGTTCTCAGCATAATTATTTCTGTGACTGCACTAAACGATCCATGTGCTGAGCTTCATGACAGATGCTGGACCTGCCGGTCCTCTATTTTGGCTCTGAAAATCATTACACAAATGTTTTTCATTTTTCTCAAAACCCATAGATGAGTGAGACCATTTTCTGTTTAGCTCTCTCCCTCTGATTTATTTCACTCAGCATAATAGATTCCATATACATCATGTATAGGAAAATTTTATGACTTCATCTCTTCTGATGACTGCATAATATTCCATTGTGTATATGTGCCATAGTTTCTTTAACTATTCATCTATTGAGGGGCACCTAGGCTGTTTTCATAGTCTGGCTATTGTAAACGACACTGCAATGAATATAAGTGTGAGAAGGTGATTTCTGTATTGTATTTTTGTGTTCGTAGGATATATCCCTTGGAGTGGTATAGGTGGATCCTATGGGAGCTCAACTTCCAGCTTTTGAAGAAATCTCCATATAGCTTTCCACAAAGGTTGGACCAGACGGCATTCCCACCAGCAGTGAATAAGAGTTCCTTTTTCTCCACATTCTCGCCAGCACTGCGTGTTCTCATTCTTTTTGATGTGTGCCAATCTTTGTGGCGTGAGATGGTACTTCATACTTGTTTTGATATGCATCTCCCTGATGACTAGTGATGTGAAGCATTTTTTCATGTGCCTTTTAACCATTTGTATTACGTTTTTGTCAAAGTGTCTGTTCATTTCTTCTCCCCATTTCTTGTTTGGGTTAGATGTTTTTTTCTTCTAAAGTTCTGTCAGTGCCTTGTATATTTTGGATATTAACCCCTTATCTGATGGGTATTGTGTGAATAGTTCTCCCACTCAGTGGGTGTCTCTTGTATTCTGGGCACTATTTCGTTTGAGGTGCAAAAACTTCTCAGCTTAATATAGTCCCATCTATTCATTTCTGCTTTCACTTGTTCGTAGAGTACTGTTTCCTCTTTAAAGATACCTTTAGTCTCAATGTTATGGACCTACATGTAGTTCTATATACTTTATGGTTTCAGGTCTGATATCTAGGTCTTTAGTCCATTTGGATTTTACCTTTTTACATAATGTTAACTGGAAATCTAAGATTGCTTTTTTACAAGTGGTTAGCCAATTGTGCCAACACCATTTATTAAAGAGGCTTTCCCTGTTCCATTTAGGATTTGTTGCACCTTTGTCAAAAAGTAGGTCATGGTATGTCTGGGGAACATTCTCTGAGTATTCAAGGCTGTTCCAATGATCTGAGGGTGTCTTTATTCTAATACCATGCTGTTTTGATAACAATTGCTTTGTAATACAGTTTGAAGTTGGAGTAAGTAATACCTCCCGTATTCCTTTTCCCAAGTATTGCTTTAGCTATTCATTAGTGTTTATTGTTCCAAATTGAATTTCAGAAGTGTTTGATCCACTTCTTTTATGGTTATCACATTAAATCTGTACAAAGCTTTGGGTAGTATTGTCATTTTAATGATATTAATCCTGCCAATCCAAGAGCCGGGTATGGATTTCCATTTCTGTGTGTCTTCTCTTATTTATTTTAGCAGGGTTTTATAGTTTTCTTTGTATAGGTCCTTTATATCTTTAGTCAAGTAGACTCCAAGGTAATTGAGTTTAAGTGAGACTGTGAATCGAGTTGTTTTCTTATTATTCATTTCCTCCCTATCATTATTGGTGTATAAAAATGCCATTGATTTCTGTGTGTTAATTTTATAGACTACTACATTGCTATATGCATCTATTGTTTCTAAAAGATTTTGTTGGAATCTTTAGAGTTTTCTAAGCATAGATCAAGTTATCTGCAAACAGTGAGAGCTTGACTTCTTCCTTTCCTATCTGGATTCCCTTGATAACTTTTTCTTGCCTAATCACTATAGCAAGTACTTCCAGTGCTATGTTGAAAAACTGTGATGAGATCTGACAACCTTGTCTTGTACCATAATTTATAGGAAAGGCCTTTAGTTTTATTTTATTCATTATTCATAGCATTGTGATTCCAAAGCTATTTATTGTTGATTTTGAAATACAATGTTTCAGCACCAATTTCACCCCCAGAGTGAACCTTCCTTCCTCCCCATATATATATATATATATATATATATATATATATATATATATATATATATATATATACACACAATATATATACATACAATATATATACATACATAATATACAATATATACATACATAAAAATGCAGTATATATACACTATCTCCCCCATTACCGTGCACCATCTTAACAAACATCTTTTAAAATTTGGTATTTTTTTTGGTTTTTTTTTTGGTTCACACTCATAGTGCTCAGGGGTTACTCATGACTCTATGCTCAGAAATAGCTTCTGGCAGGCTCAGGGGACCATATGGGATGACAAGATTTGAACCAATGACCTTCTGCATAAAAAGCCTTACCTCCATGCTATCTCTCTGACCCCTAAAGTTTGGTTGTTAACATTTTGGATTTCAGTGTTGAATTCATGGTTTGGATAATTAGACCTATTCTTCCTTAACAGCACCAATGATCACGAATCCCCAAGACCCTTCTCCATCATCTCACATGTGTGTTTCTTTTGTTTCTTCCTCTCTACTTTCTATCTTTTCTTCTCAATAGACTCTGGGGCAAGGATTTGCTAGAATAGTACCATTTGAACAATAGAATTCCTTAGTGAACAATCCTGCATTTATCTTTCTTCTGGGTCACTTCATTTATCTTCCAGTCCCATCCAAATTCTATGAAGTCATATGACAGCACATTTCCTGATAAATATGTTGAAATTCATTGCATATATGTAGCACATGGAGGTGATTCATTCATCTGTTGTTGGATATGTAGATTGATTTCTACTCTTAGCTATTGTACTGACTGCTGGGATTAATAGCAGTAGAAATGAATGGTTTTCTGTCCTTGGAGAGATACCCAAAAGTGGTAAGCTCAGTCATATTGGCACTCAATCATAAGTTATCTGAGAGCCCTCCACACTATTTTTCCACAGTGTTCCACCAAACAACAACATTCCTATTAAGAAGGGACTAGAGATACTACTTTTCCACATCCCTGCCAACACAGATTGTTTCTACTATTTTTGATATGTGCCATTCTCACTTGTGTACTATGATATATCATCGTCCCACTGATTTGGATTAACCTAATGGTAATTTGTCAGAATACAGTTACTAGAGATAGGCCCACACTGCTGGTGTCCAAAAGAACTTGAAGGCAAGACACTGACAAATATCACAAACGTATTTACTAAGAAAGCCCAGGGACTTATGACAAATCCCTAGGTCAGAAGATAGTAAAAGAGATAGATAAATGGGTTTGAGACCAAGTTAAGATCAGATTGAGGATCAGGTAAGGTAAAAAGATACAGCCCAAAGTAGATAAAGGTTTGTACAAATCACAGAGATTGCCTCAGCAAAGGTAATCCACATGTCCTTCCAACTGTCTTCTCCAACTGAAAATCAACTCTCCAACAACTCAGTATTCTCCAAGGGGATTGTTTTATAGAGTCATCCAGTCAATCATGATTAAAGTCTTATTTAAAGTGCTGGTTTCCTTTCCTGGCTGATTGGTGCTAGATGTAGGACTAGAAAAAAACTGGTGATATCAATGTTATAATTCAAGAAAAATAATGTGTCATCACGTTAATCTACCTATCCTGAAGAAGTAAAGGAGAGGGCAAGCATTCATCTGCCATATTCTCTGCACATAGAGGCCTTGAAGTGGATCGGCCTGACTGCCATGCCAAAGTCACACCTGCAATATCCTATTCCTAATATTTCCCACAACATTCCCACAAGGGCTTTTGTTTTTCATCATATGTTCATTGCAAGTTCCCTTTACCAATATTTGCTATGTCTTCTTTGCTTTAAGTGAAATTCCTGTGGGAAATACAAAGTGTTCACATGCACACAAGTCTTTGGGAAGAGCACAGTCATGGACTTGGTAAGAGACATCTCAGGGCTTCAAGTTCTGTACGTACTTTAGTCAATCGCTTTTCAGGACGAATTCATGCCTCTGTCACTTGAATGAAAGCAAATCAAGTTTTTAAAATACTGTATAAAATGTTGAGTGAAATAACATTTCATATTTTATCTGACTTATTTGCCTAATTAAATCCAGGAACCTGAGAGATAATACTCAGCATAGGGTGGTTCTCTTGTATGTGGCCAAGATTTGTTCATATTATAACAATCCATATGTCTTGGACAAACAAATTGGGAGTTACCACTGAGTTCGGAACAAGGACTAAGTCCTGAGCACTGCCAGATGTGGCCCAAAAATATATAAATCATGATTATTTTCTGATTCATTCAAGTTGCAATTATTTTTTCTATATTTCACACATAATCTCTAATATCCAGATTCAACACTTCTGTAACTCTGTCTGAACCTGGTTATTTGACTCTACACTGAGAAGGTCTAAGATGAATTAATACCTGTACCAAGCATTATAACAACATCAGTGACTAAGTAACTCTGGAGATTCAAATCCTGAGAAAACCATTGGAACTGGGTGCTGTCTAGGAGAGTTTTATCCACCCCTAAGTACATTATATATCTTCAAAATTACACCACCTTCACCTCCCACTGATCAAAATCATATACGGTTACATTTCGGTCTGGTAACTAGGAGGATCAAGTCATTCTTTCATTCACCTCCACTCAGTTCCTCATTTTTTCCATGAATTACTGCTTCAACGTCAATAAGAAGAATCTAGACAAGAACAGACTTCAAATCAAGCGGTCAGAATTTTGTTTTGATCACTGACTAGGAACACCTAGGTAATCCAGGTAACATTTATGTCATCTACTGTGACTTAATGTTCTAGACTCTTCTCTTTTGTGAAGCTTTGTGCATTAATGAGTCACTGACATTCGATGAAGAATATGACTTGTTCAGTATACAATTTCAAATTCTGGTAAAGAGAGTACTAGTGGGTAACATTTCTTTCTGATTAAAACTATGATATTTTAGTTGATCACTGTTAGATACACAGTTATCAAGTTGTTCATTATTTAGTTTCAGTCATACAATGCCAACACCGATATATTCACCAATACACATTAACTGCCAATGAAGTCCTGCAATTCCCCATTCTGCCTCTGGCATACATTTATCTTCTCTTTCTGTCTTGATCCCTTTCTCTTCCTTTTTTCTTTTAATCACTGAGGTTTTTAATATAATAATGAAGAGGTACTATGAATATCAAATTACCTAATTTCAGCATCCAGTTTTTCTCCAGTGGGATCAATTTTAATGATCACTGTCATAATGGTCCCTTGGCAAGCTTCTTAACATTGATGGGTCCTTCTAGCTCTAATATCTATTGTCTTTGGGTATTATTATAGTAGATACTATTTGTAGATATTGATGCAATGTATAGTTAAATACTGAGGGAGTATATAAACACAGAAGATTTATTTCCCCTTTAGTGGTGTATATTCAACAATACTCAGGAATTACCCCTGGCTTTACACTCAGAAATTACTCCAAGCAAGCTCAGGGGACCATATGTTATGCTACGAATCCATTCTGGGCCAGAAGCATGCGAGGCTACTATCTGTGCTACTATCTGTGCTGTTGCTTTGCCCATAAGTTTTATTTTCTATAATACAATTTCGATATAATTTTTGATGGAATATGTGTCCTTTATGGGGAATAAACCCACGGAGTGACATGAAAACATGTCACCTGCTTTGCTTCTGTTCAAATATTAAAGTTTTGATATGATTTATCATCTGTGTTTAGTATAAAATGAACATAAAACTTATGAAATATATTTTACATATAAGTCTGTGGTGTGCCAATTACTGTCCAGTGTTCTCAATTATCATATGCTTTGGATCCTAATATAATACATAAAAAAGGAATGATGTCCTCATGATCTGTATCTCACAGACCAGTGACACTGACCAATTTATAAATACACAAGACTGAAAATTTGGCCATGACCATTTTAAAAATATAAAATTTTCTTCACTCTCCACTGGGAATACAAATATGTATGTAAACTCATATTCCACAAAAAACGTCTTGTAGTTTGTGTTATCAAGAAATGGATTTTATATCTTACAAGTGCTTTTGTTCTAATACACATAATTTTGAAGTGCAGAGTTTTACACATAAATTTAAATATGTGTAAATGTAAATTATCACAGAGATATTACTAAGCCTACATGTCAGAATCAATAATAGAGACTCAGACCATGCTGATCCCTGCTAAGAGAGGAGAGATCTGTTCCATTATAGTGATGCTTAACGGAGACTGACCTGATGAAATGACCCAAATGGAACCCAGCAAAGTAGAGAGGACTATACCAAAGAGGCCCTGACTCAGACCCTAATACATTGCACACTGATAACTCATAGTGATTTCTGTGTCCTGTTCTTTTGCCATAATTGGAAATAAAATGTAAAACTGATCTTACTTTATTTACTTTTACATAATACAACGCAAATTTTGAAAACTGTAGAAAAGTTGGAGTTTTGTAAGGAAAGATACAGTGAACAAAAAATGAAACAAGAACATACTTATAAGTGGCTATTCTGCTTAAATATTGGAAGTCCCAGTTCACAGTATAAGAAAGTATAAGTGAAAACGTGACATAGGGAAAGACTATTATTCTTTTGAATATTGCTGGAGGATTGAAATATATACTGTACTTTTTCATCAAAAAGTTGATGAGTGGGGTCCAGTGTGTAGATAAAGTACCTTCCTTGAACATCACCAAGACAGTATCAATCTCAGAATTCCATATGGATGCCCAAGTTAGCCAGGAGTTATTCTTAAGTAAATCTAATGTCACCTAGTGTGACCTAAAAAAAGCTAAATAAATAAAAGTTAATTTAAATTCTTGAGTAAGTGAAACCCTGTCTGTGTCTCAGACACTGACTTAGGAGGAGAAAGTCAGCAGCATCAGAGTCCCTGTCATCTCCTCATCCTGCAAAGCTGCCTTTGCCTTTTCTTTCTGACACACTCAAAATCTGGGTTGTCACATTGTGTCTCTTACACAGTAATACATGATCTTGTCCTCAGAGCTCAGTTTACTCACTGCCATGTGGGCTGTGCTGCTGGATTTCAATGCAGTAAGAGTGACACTCTGCTAAATCTTTGGTGCTTAGACAGTATTACTATTACCAGGGTTGATTGCTTCCATCCACTCAAGCATTTTTCAGTGTGCTAATGAACCCAGCTCATCCCATAACTGGTGAAAGTATGACTGGATGCCTTGCAGAAGATCTTCAGTGATGTCCCATGTTTCCTCATTACAGGTTCAGATTGCACCAGTGACTGTACAGCTGTGGACAGAGACAGGAGTAAAAGGACTCCCCTAACTGTGCATAGTTTCCTTCTTAGTCTAGGGACTGTGGCCACTGTGAGCAAGAAGAGGATTTTCCATGTCCATTTCTTGCTGAGGTTTGTTCACTTATGGCCACTTTTTTATTTTAATATTTTATTTAAACACCTTGATTACAAACATGATTGCAGTTAGGTTTCAGTCATGCAAAGAATACCCCCCATCACCAGTACAACATTCTCAACACCAATGTCAGAAAGATCGCTCCTACCCAACCCACCCCTGCTTGTATTCTAGACAGGCTTTCTATTTCCCTTATATATTCTCTTTGTTAGGATAGTTCTCAATGTAGTTATTTTTCTAACTAAACTCATCACTTTTTGTGGTGAGCTTCATGTAATGAGCTGGAACTTCCAACACTCCTCTCTTTTGTCTCTGAAAATTATTGCAAGAGTGTCTTTTCTAAAATCCATATATGAGTTAGATCATTCTGCATCTTTCTCTCTCTGACTTATTTTGCTCAGTATAATAGATTCCATGTACATCCATGTATAGGAAAATTTCATAAGTTTGTCTCTTCTGAAGGCTGCATAATCTTCCATTGTGTATATGTACCAAAGTTTATTTTAGCCATTCATCTGTTGAGGGGCATCTTGGTTGTTTCCAGAGTCTTGCTATGGTAAATAGTCTGCAATAAGAGAGGGATTTTTGTATTATATTTTTGTGTTCCTAGAATATATTCCTAGGAGTGGTATAGCTAGATCATATGAGAGCTCAATTTCCAGGTTTTGGAGGAATATCCATATCACTTTCCATAAAGGTTGGACTAGACGGCATTTCCGCCAGCAGTGGATAAGAGTGCCTTTCTCTCCACATATTTGCCAATACTGTTTGTTTTCATTTTTTTTTGATGTGTTCCAATCTCTGTGGTGTGAGGTGGTACCTCATAGTTGTTTTGATTTACATCTCCCTGATGATTAGTGATGTGGAGCATGTTTTCATGTGTCTTTTGACAATTTGTATTTCTTTTTTGTCAAAGTGTCTGTCCATTTTTCTCCCCCTTTTTGATGGGATTAGATGTATTTTTCTTGTAAATTTCTGTCAGTGCCTTGTATATTTTGGATATTAGCCCCTTATCTGATGAGTACTGGGTGAATAGTGTCTCCCACTCAGTGGGTGGCTCTTGTATCCTGGACACTATTTCCTTTGAGGTGCAGAAGCTTCTCAGCTTAATGTATTCCCATTTGTTAATTTCTTCTTTCACTTGTTTGGAGAGCGCAGTTTCCTCCTTGAACATGCCTTTAGTATCAATGTCTTAGAATTTTTACCTACGTGTTGTTCTATATACCTATGGTATCAGATCTGATATCAAGGTCTCTAATCCATTTGGATTTATATTCTTACATGATGTTAGTTGGAAGTCTAAGATCAATTTTTTGGCAAGTGGCTAGCCAGTTGTGCCAACACCACTTGTTGGAGAGGATTTCTTTGCTCCATTTAGGATTCCTTTATATTTTGTCTAAAATTAGGTGATTGTATGTCTGGGGAATGTTCCACTGCTCTGAGGGTCAGTTTTTATCACAATACTATGCTGTTTTGATAACTATTGCTTTGTAATACAGTTTAAAGTTGGGGAAACTAATGCCTCCCATATTTTTTTCCCCAAGGATTGCATTAGCTATTCAAAAGTGCTTATTGTTCCAAATAAATTTCAACCGTGTTTGATCCACTTCTTTAAGGAATGTCATGGGTATCTTTGGAGGGATTGCATTAAATCTGTGCAATGTTTTGGGGAGTATTGCCTTTTTTTATTATGTTAATCCCGCCAATCGATGAGCAGGGTATGTTTTTCCATTTCTGTGTGTCCTCTCTTATTTCTTGGAGCAATTTTTTATAGTTTTCTTTATATAAGTCATTCGCATTTTTAGTCAAGTTGACTCCAATTTTTTAAGTTGTGTGGTACTACTGTTAATAGAGTTGTTTTCTTGATGTCCAATTCTTCCTTATTATTACTAGTGTAAAAAATGTCAATTGATTTTTGTGTTAATTTTGTAGCCTGCATATTGCTATATGAGTGTATTGTTTCTATAAGCTTTTTGGTAGAGTTAGGGTTTTCTAAGTAAAGTATCATGTCATCTGCAAACAGGAAGAGTATGACTTCCCCCTTTCCTATCTTGGTGCCCTTGATATCTTTTTATTGCCTAATCGCTATAGCAAGTACTGCCAGTGATATATTGAATAGGAGGGGTGAGAGAGGACAGCTTTGTCTTGTGACAGATTTTAGAGGAAAGGCTTTTAGTATTTCTCCATTGAAGATAATGTTTGTCATTGCCCTGTGATAGATGGCCTTAACTATATTGAAAAAGATTCCTTTCATTCCCATCTTGCTGAGAGTTTTGATCAAGAATGGGTGTTGAATCTTATGAAATGCATTCTATGCGTCTATTGATATAATCTTGTGTTTTTTATTTTTCTTCTTGTTGATGTTGTATTATGTTGATATATTTATGGATGTTAAACCATCCTTGCATTCCTCAGATGAAGCATACTTGATAGTAGAGGATGATCTTCCTAATGAGGCATTGGATCCTATTTGCCAGGATTTTGTTGAGGATCGTTGCATCTGTGTTGGACTGGGATCTTGTTATGGAATTTTTCTTTTTTGGTATCATATCTCACTGGATAAAAGCTATTTGGAAATGTTCCCATTTTTTTGATTCCATGAAAGTGTCTTGTCAGGATTGGTAGGAGATCCTCTTGAAAGGTTTGAAAGAATTCATTAGTGAATGCATCTCGGCCCCCGCTTTTGTTTTGCACAGACATTTGAATACCGTTTTAATTTCAATAGTGATGGGGGTGTTTAGATATGCTACATCCTCTTTATTCAAACATGGAAGGTTATAAGAGTTCAAGAATTTATTGACTTCTTCCATATTCTCATATTTAATGGCATACAGTTTCTCAATGTAGTTTCTGATTACCTTTTGAGTCTCTGCAATATCAGTAGTGATCTCCCCTTTTTCATTTCTAATATGAGTTATCAAGTTTCT
>PVKC010042343.1:0-12046 GCA_004027635.1 Crocidura indochinensis
TTGTTTCCAGAGCCTGGCTATTGTGAATAGCGCTGCAATAAATATAGGTGAGAAGAAAGAATTTTTGTATTGCATTCTTGTGTTCCTAGGATACATCCCTAGGAGTGGTATAGCTGTTGAAATGATTGTCATCACAGTTTTCTCAAACACTTGTATCTTAAACTCTATTCTGTATGCTTGATAGTAGTTATTTATCTAACTTTTCCCAAATCAAACATAGAACTGTATGATGTATTTGTATTTGTATTATATAATTATAATTATTATTAAAATTGAAACATAACTAAAACATAATTATGCAATACATATTATTAAATAATTATAAATGCTATGTGTTTGAAATGTATTTGTATAGGCTTAATTATAAAACACTAGGCCCAGAGCATTTTTTAAAACTATCTTGAGTTTTCTGTAAGTGCATCATTTTTTTCCATACTAAAGAGCTATTAAATATCTTTTAAACATTTCCCAGGTGCTAACAAAGGAAGTTTACACCGTGTCCTTGTTTTTTTCTCTGAGTCTATTTCATAACCTCCGTACTTCAGATTTGTAGAGATATAGTGACATTTACAATGCTACAATATCTGAATTATTTATATTCATCTGAATTCTGACAGAAAACAATTTGTTTTTCCCCAAGCTTCTTCTTTAAGTGTCTTGTTAGTTGCAATTGACTCCTGCTTTTATTATTTTGTCTTACTTTCACCTAGTCCAAAGTCATGATTATTAACTATACATTGTACAGACCTAGTTTCAACAAATATGATATTGCTTATTAAAACATTGACTATTTTTCCATGTCCTGATAGAATCCTTCCCTCATCATTTTTTCCAAGCTAAGTCTCCATACTTCATTCCTAACTTTCCAAACTGATATAAGTGCCCCACTTCTTTTTTTGGGTGGGGCTTGAGTCGATGATGCTCAGGGGTTACTCCTGGCTATACTCTCATAAATCACTCTTGGCTCGGGAACCATAGGGGATGCCTGGATTTGAATCACCATCCATCCTGGGTCGGCTGAGTGCAAGGCAAATGCCCTGCAGCTATGCTATCTCTTCGGCTAGTACCTCACTTGTAAGAGTTTTATACCAGGGTGTTAGCTATTTTTTGTTGTATTCTAAGTCCCAACAAACCAGTTGGCTTAAAATAACCTTTTTTTTTTTAAATTTTGAAATTCTGTAAGTAATCCAGGCATGGCTTACTTGGAGTCTCTGCCCCAGACCTCTCAAGAAGTTTTTTGTTTTGTTTTGTTTTGGTTTGGTTTGGTTTTGGGGCCACACCCAGTGGCACTTAGGCATTATTTCTGGCTCTGTGTTCAGAAATCACTCCTGGTAGACTTGGGGACTATTTAGGATGTTAGGGATCAAACCAGGGTCTGTTTTGGGTCAGCCATGTGCAAGGCAAACATCCTATAGCTGTGCTACACTCCAGTCTCTCTCAAGAAATTTTGATCAAATACTGGTGATGGTTGAATTATTACTTGAAAGTTCATTTAGGCAAAAGACCATTTTCAATGGATTGCTCTATGTCCATCTCCTTTCAACCCTACAATTTATAGCAATTTTCTACTACAAAGTCAACAAAAAAGTATTACCAGCAAGAGAAGCTATAATAGGGTATAAGCACAGAAATGTAATTACATACAATTTTAAATCCCTTACCATAAAGGGAGACGAACACCATATGATGAGTACCATGTGAGTATTGCACCTTCTATTCACTTAGCATCACTAATTTCCCTTTAAATATTAACTATGCTTCTAGAATCTTCTAACGTGTGCACATGCACGTGGCTCTGTTCAAAGTTTTTAAAAAGAGGGGAACTTGGAAATAAAGCTTGGAAAAATAACAAGTAAAGTAAAATCACTATGTCTAAATGGTCATGGTGCTCAGATGTACAGACTTTGCAAACTTCATCATAACATCTCTGGCTATAATATTTAAATTTTCTTTTGTCCCTATAAGTTTTATCAGTGCCACTTCTCAAGGCACCTCTGACCAAACCCATTACTAGCTTTGTCTCTAATACTATCTCCACTCTTGGAGACATTTCATGTAAACCCTAATGCCCATATTAAATTCTATTCTCAGGAACAGAGAGATCATACAGGAAGTAAGGTATTTGTGGGGCCAAATGTAGATCATCACTGGCACCAAATATGATCTCTTGAGCACTGCTAGGTCCACTCTGAGCCAATAATAGGAGTAGTCACTTGGTACCAATTGTGGCCCAACCCTTCCTCCCCAAGAAACAATTACAACAAAAATAAATGCTAATTTCAATAGTAATTATGTGTCTCTATTTTTATGACCTAACATTTGTTCAGACTCCCAATTCCCAAACTTTTCTATATAACTAATCTTGGGAATATTTTCAAAGACATAAACTCTAAATCAGAGTCTCTGGAAAGAGGGACCTACAATATGGATTATCATGTTGCCTTTGTGATTTTTATTCAAAGGTAATTTGGGTTTACAACAAAAAGACCCTAATCTATAAATTGGGTGATTCAAACCATAACTGAGCTCTCACCCATTAACATTCTGACATTTAATAGTTATCTACCCAAATGGGAGGAAGATTGCCACTAAAAACGGGGGAGTACAGTAAGGGAAGGGAAGGACCACTATGACAATGAGAGCTGGAAATTATTACTCTGGACAAGAACTGAGTGCTGAAAGAAGATAAAGTTACAGGGAAAAATCTAGGGCCATTGACAGGAAACGTGCATTGGTGAAGGGTGGTATACATGATATGATTGAAATTCGATCATGAACAACTATGTAACTCTATCCCTCACAGTGATTCAACTAAAGAATTTATTTTTTAAAAGTTATCGAATTCCTATGTCATACATATACAATACTTTCTTATTAATACAAAGGGATTTCACTGTTTTTGAAGGTTCCCTCTATTGTAATTTGATTCTGTTTTCATTTTAAATATATCTGTTTCTAGATTTTTGTTGTTATTTTTGTTTTGATGTCACACCAGTCTCTCAGAGGTTCTCCTTGCTCTCCACTCAAAAATCACTCCTGCAGGCTCTGTGGACCATATGGGACACCAGGAATCAAACTGGAGTCCGTCTGAGATTGGTAGAATGCCAGACAAAGGCCTTACCACTGTGCTATCTCTCCAGCCACTGTTTCTAGATTTTATACAAGTTCCATAGATAATATAATCAATAAAATGTTCCTTCAGTTTTCTGAGCCTCAGTTTCCTTATCTACAAAATGGGGTTGATAATAGGGCCTACTTCAAAAGTGATCATGAAAATTAAATTTATTAAATTATATAATAATCATTAAAATTTTAAATAGACCTTATAATATAGAGCAGTATTTAAATTTCCACTGAAATAAAATCTATTCTCAAGATGAAACCTAAATGACTTCTATTACTACTAATGTATGTTAATATCATAATACTCTAGGAAAAATAAATAAAAATAAATATAAGGTAAGTGCTTATATGGAAAATATTAAAATACAAAGAGGGCACTCTTCAGGGTCAGTTTATGTGTTTTTTTAGAAACCTTGGAAATATTTTACTTGGCCTAGAAGGAAGAGGAATGGACAATGGGTGAAGATAACTTTTGAAGAGTATTACCCAAGAAATGTCATTCTAGGACAGTAGTCCTTTATGCACAAAGTGACAAAGAGAGAAAAACTAGATTACCACAATATTGTTTACTCAAGGAACATGTAAGCCTTAAACTAAAATTGTACTTAATATTCTACCAATAATTCCTGAAATGTAAGATTACTAAGTTAGAAATAAGATTAGCAGCTCTTCTCTCCTCCTCTCTGCTAAATCGATCTATGGACCGAGACCCCCACCAGTAAGATGGTCTCACTCGACCCACTTGGGACCAATCGAGCTGTGTGATTGGGGACCCCAGAAACATAAAGACCACCACCGCGGCCATGCTTCTGCCTCTTCTCTCCTCCTCTCTGCTAAGCCGATCTATGGACCGGGACCCCCACCAGTAAGATGGTCTCACTCGACCCATGTGGGACCAATCGAGCTGTGTGATTGGGGACCCCAGAAGCATAAAGACCACCACCTCGGCCATGCTTCTGCCTCTTCTCTCCTCCTCTCTGCTAAGCGATCTACGAACCGTAACCTCTCCAGGCCCCGTACCCAAAAAGTGCGGCCGCTCCTCTCTGCGGCCGCGCCTACTTTGAAACCCCTGAATTCCATGCCTACTTTGAAACCCCTGAATTCTATACCAGCAAGGGGACTTAGGTGAATTCTGTTTATGAGTGATCGTCCTCCCACTGTAACTTTACCTTGTCCTCTCTCTTTGCATCTTTGTTCTCATAATTAAAAATAAAAATAAAAAAAGAGAAATAAGATTAGCAGTGATGACCAGAATTTGCATTTGGTGACTTAAATAGGAGTAAATGCTTACTCAAGCAGGAATAAAGATAGATGAGTGGGAAAATATGCAAAATGTAATGCTATGCAGTTACAAAGATGAATTTATGCATATCACTGTAACATGGATGAAACAAAAGAGACAAATAGTAGATGACTTCACTTGTTTACAGAGCATAGAGAAAAAATAGAATGAATATGCAATAAAATTCTCAGCCTCCCATAACAAAATTGATCAATAAGTAGGGTAGTAGAGTAATGAAAATCTCCCAAGAGATGACATAAGGAGAGTGGTGGAGGATCTCTGGCACTTTGGGGATGTTGGAATTAGTAACTTTGTGCTCATAAAGTTAATCAACTTTAACACTATTGTAATAATCTTATCCTTAAATAATAAGAATAAAATATCAGGTAGGAGTTTATCTCATATAAAGTAATCATGCATAGGCATCTCAGTTCTCTCTTTTTTATATAATATCTTTGAGCACCATGATTGTAGTTGGGTTTCAATTATAAAAAGAAACTCCCCTTCACTAGAGCAAAATTTCATCACCAATGACCCCAATTCCCTCTCTCACCCCCTGCCTGTATTTGAGACAGGCATTCTACTTCTTTCACTCATTAACATAGACAGATCAGTGCTAATGAAATGGCTCCATGACACCTATTATGAAACCCAGGCATAGCTTCTGTAAGCAGCTATATAGTCTATGCACAATATGAAGACTTCACGATGGTTGTGCTGAAGTTTCAGTAACTTAGTACACCAAAATTGTAAATCCTAATACCAATTGTAACTTGTGAGTAGCTCACATTATCTCAACTACCATAACTTCTTTCTAATTAAATTAAAATTTTATTTCTGCTAGTAAGACTTTGACTTTCATTCAAAAGTATACTCTCCATGGGGACTTTATAAAGAACTATGGGATAATTAACTACAAGTATGGTGGGAAGATTTGTGATGTAGCTTTCCAGAAGAGAAAGGGAAAAATAATTGGTTAGAGTAGAAATCTATTGACATAACATATTCTTTGGCAATTTTGAAGGGCTCGTGCAACCTTTTGAGTGTTTTCAATTTCACTCATTTTATATCTATAGGAGACAAGGAGCTTTCATCTACTTAAGTCACTTCTTTCCACAATTCTATTGCTGTTTATGTACTAGTTGTACTTAATTTGCTTCACAGACCAACTGTGCTTCCTTTGGTTCTTAAGCATACCAGCTTCTTCACATTAACATGTTTTAGCTTGCCTTCCTTCTAAACCCATATTTCCTTCCTATTTCCTCTTCAGCTCATATATACACCAATTCTTAACTTGGTGTCACTTCTTAAGGGAAAATCTCTTGATGTAATTCTATACAAACATAGTAATGCCATACGCTCAACCCAATACTTTAAATGCTATTGCATATATCTTCTAACTTACAATCTGTATCAAGGGAGAAATTAGATTGCCTATCTACCACAGTAACTTGCTACTAATACAGCCCTGTTTCTCTGTTTCATTACTGAATCAAAAGGATATAAAATTATAACAATTACTATATATTTTATATTTATCAAAAAACAACAATTTGTTTGAGACAGAGAGATAGTATAGTAGGCATGGTATTTGCTTTGCATGCAACAGATCCAGGGTCGATCCCTAGCATTGCAAGTGGTTCATTGAGTACTGTCAGGAGTAACACTAGAACACAGACTCTATTAGCTTCTGTATCTGACCTGAAAACAAAAGTAAATTAAAATTAAAAAGAAACAATTTGATATAACTGTATATACTGGAAATAGTAATAAATTGTTTCCATAACAACAGAAATTTAACAGGGTCAGAGCAATAGTACAGTACACAGGGCATTTGCCTTAAAAGTGGATGACCTGAGTTTGATCCCTGGTATCCCATAAGAACCCCCAACATCACCAGATGTGATTTTGAGTGTAAAACTAGGAGTATACCTAGAGCACTGCCATGTGCATCTCCCCTTTTTTTTGGTAACAAAAGCTATAAACACTAGCATTTGTTGAAGAGACACTAATTTAGTCACCTCTTTAATCTTTAGTTAAATTATTTCCCTGGGGCTACCACTAGATATATAAAAAGAATTTTTTATTTTATTTTCTTATTTCTTTCAAGACAATTGATAAAGTTGATCAAAATACATTTGTTTCCAGATAAATGAAAGCAAAGGAGGTATGGTATGCATATCCATATCAAAGGGGTAGAGGGAGGGCAACACTGGTGGTGGGAATGACCCTGATTCACTGTCACTATGTACCTTAAATATAATGTGAAAGACTTGCAATTCACACTGGTCACAATAAAACATTATAAAAAAGGTAACAAATAGAAAGAAAAATAAAAATAAAATGAATGAAGAACAAAAGAAAAATATAGTAGCAGGATTATTTGTGAAATTTATTGTATCTGCAATGAAGTCATTAATACAAAGAGGCAGATGGCATAATAAGCTCTTGTTAGCTGTCCATTAAATTCAGGTGTTCCTTTAGGGATGGTAGTTGTCCAGAAATTCAAAGCACTATTATTGATACTACAACTTTTAAGGGACCCTACTCAACTGTCAGGCCTCCTTGGAATAAGGGAGATATGGAGGTGTGCCCACACTCTCTCCAAAAACCCCTGGTTAATATCAGGCCCAGCGTACCTGAAATGTGGTGATATTGGAGTTCCCAAAGGGAAGCATAGATGTTCGGTGATGAGGCAGAGCCACTAGGAAATGGTGATTCTGAGTGATGGAGGCAGGTAGTGTGGATTTGACAGGGAGTTCCTGGCCAACTCTCTCTTTTCAGATGGCTTTTGTGCTGCTTGGGCCAATGTTGCCATAATCTTTCATGTCGAGGTTTACATCTCTTTCAAGAAAAGAGTGAGTTTATGGAACTGGCCTGGTTTTAACAAAAGAAATTTTATATTATATCTTGTCCTATAAAGAAATGAGTAATTAAAAATTAATTTTATGTTCTTTTCAAATTCAGTATCTTGGCCAAGTACACTTTCTTAATATGCTATGCTAGTCTCTAAGACAATTTAAAAGTTTTGTTTACATATTTAACTGTACATTACCTCTAAATTAAATACTTACTTTGTTAATTTTAATAAGAAATAATTTCCAAAGCTGAAAGGACACATAACTTTAAATTCTATATATAGATAACTTAAAGGAATTACTTTATGGAAAGTATATTTAACAGTTGTGAATCTTAAAGTAAGAACTGCAATAAGCTATGCTTTTTCTTTTTTTCAGCACTAGGGATTGAATCGAGGGCTATACACATGTAGAGCATAGGCTCTGTCACTGAGTCACATCCAATACCTCAATTTGCATATTTTATTATCTAAAACTATGCATTTTTTATATTCTGTGGTGTATTTTATTATTTAAATGTTTGTGGTACCTGGTGATATGATGGATTTAAATAAAATAAGGTTTAAAGTCTCTATTCTAAATGGTAAATGAATGCTTTATGCTTTATCTGTTGTTGAATTTTTAATTTCACTTTCAGTATTTTACTGATTTTTGGTTTTCTTCGGGCCTTGTCTGTGTTCAGTATGCTAGAGTGGTTCTTCAATTTCACAGAATCCTCTCTCCCTTGGGAAGTCTGCTTTGTGACCTCATTCTACTTCTGAGTTTACAAAATATTCTTTATATCTTCATTGCAACAGATGTTGGCTTTGTTGTAATGCAATTAAACATGAAACAATTAAATGATGCATAAAGAACATAAATGTCAGATAAGACTCTCAAACTCATTATCAGAAAGCACAATGATTACCCAAAGAGGGTATATTTTTGAGGAAACAAAATAGTCCATGTACTTTCCATTTACTTCCTATCTCTTTTTAGAAGCAAGTGGGATATTACTTTCTTTGCTTCAATAGTCATGTTTCCAGAAACTAAAGGAAAAGAATCTCATCAATGCCACATTCTGGCCAAATTCAATTTCTAAATTTAGAAGAATCTTGAAATTGATGGTATATCAAGCTGTGAAAACTAGTCAAGTGGTATACGAAAGCATACAATTAGACTTTGTTTCTGACTGGCCTAGACACTAGGGAATTGAAAGTCTAATCATTGGTTTGAACATCTAATGTTGTCCTCCAAAGGTAAACAACATCATTGCATTCTACTCAAGGTTATATCAAGCAAAGAAATAATAAGAAAGTAGTAAAAATTAAGCAAAATGAAAACTTCTAGGAGTTCAAATTATAAAATTTATAGATACTTGGCAATTTCTCCTTCGGGATACAGATTTAGCTTCAGTTAAATAGGGACCAAAAAATACAGCTTTATTTGCATATTAACTCAGTATAATGCACCGAGTTAATGAATTTTTGTTTTCTGATGTACATGCTGAGCACCATTATTTCTTCAATAGCTAGAGTACTCTCTTAAAGTCTAATGTACCATTTGATTACTGACATATTGCTGCTGCTAGCATGCACTTTATTGAACCTTAATAAGTGTTTTCTATTTCTTGAGGGATCATTTTCACACTAAAGTCTTAAATTTATATGGTTTTCTGTCAAATTCCCACATTCTATAATAAAAATTAGATAACTGACTAAAAGAATACTTGTAGTATAAATATAGTGTTTACCAACTACTGGAAATTCTTTAACTCAAGCTGACATAAAATTAACCATCATAAGCCTCCATTTTGCTGGTAACTAAAATAATCATAGGCAAGTTAAAAGTATGCTTAATCTTTTTTATCATTTGATTAGGAATAATATGCAGCTGTTAGAAAAATGAAGTCATGAAATTTGCTTATGCATGGATAGACATAGAGAATATCATGCTGAGTGAAATATGTCTGAGGACAGGACAGACATAGAATGATTGCACTCATCTGCAGGCTATTACAAACAAACATGCTACAAGAATAATATCCAAAGACAATAGAAATAATGGTGGGAAGTACAGTTAGGACAGAGAAGGGACCAATATGACAATAATAATTGCAAATGATCACTCTAAACAAGAACTGGGAAATAAAAGAATGTGATGTGCATGATACCTTTCAATAATAGCATTGCCAAGTATGGTGCCTAAAAGGAAAAAGGGCGAGGATGAGGAGAGAGAGAAATAAGAAGAAAAGTGTCTGTCATAGAGACAAGCTAGCGGTGGGGGAGAAACGGGAGAGAGGGAAACTGGGAAATTTGATGAAGGAAATTGAACACTGGTGAAGAGACATTGCAAATTGGAAATAGACACTGAACTAATTATCAACAACTTTTTAACTCTGTCTCACAGTAATATAATGTAAAAAAAGGAGTTTTAATTGCTCTTAGTCTTTTTAAGATTTTATATCTTTCTCTGTAATAGTCATAACTAAATTTCTTAAAATATACATAATGTTGGGGGCCGGGTGGTGGCGCTGGAGGTAAGGTGCCTGCGCTAACCTAGGACGGACCTCAGTTTGATCCCCTGGTTCCCCATATGGTCCCCTGTGCCTGCCAGGAGCGACTTCTGAGCGAATAGCCAGGAGTAACCCCTACGCATCACCGGGTGTGGCCCAAAAACCAAAAAAAAAAAGGAAAAAAGAAAAGAAAAGAAAAAAGAAATAAAAAAGAAAAGTATTGGAGTATATTTCAACTGTTCAGATAAGAGGGTATATGTATTCACTGGAATTTGTTTAAGTTCCCTTGTTATAATTTCTTTTATCATATGAAATAAAAATGAATTTCATACATGTAGTGGAGAAGGAAGAATATAAAGCAAATATGAAAATTATTTTTAGAATGAATAAAAATGTGATATGAGAATAGGAAAGAAAATCAATAGGGCTTTCTGGGTATAATCCAGTATGTGTTTTCCAAGTTTATTAAATGTTATCAAAATAATAACTAAGTAGATGGAGGGCTGAGTTTACCTATATTAGCTTAGTCATGCATGTATGGGAAGCAAGAGAAAGATAAGTGAGTTGAAGTACAATTATAAAGATTGATTGTATAATATGCATGACACTTATAGCTCTCATTACAAATAATTTTAATCATCTTTTTATTCTTCCTCTGAGTCTCCTTATAGAAAATAGGTTTTATTCATCTTTTTATATCCAATTCCTTGTTTACTAGCATGAGATTTGTCTATAGATCTAGTGAAAGGATGAGTCTCTTCTTCAGAATGTATCTTGTTTAAAGATAATTATTACATCCAAATCTTCACATCCCAGTTTCTAAATGACTTGGTAATTTAAAACATGCTATAACTCCATCGTTATAGTTATATTTCAAGAAATAGAAAAATTAGAGGAAAGCATGCTTTATACCCACACCAATAATTTGGGTCATTCAGTCACTTTTAACCACAAGGGAGATTGGGAGATTTTTCTAGTTGGGGAGTGACTCTGTTAAGTTAAAACAGTGAAAATGTTATAACTTATGGGACATAAGAAAAATAAAAGATATTATTGTAATAATATTAGAGATACTAGAGAGAAGGGCAAGATGGACCAGTCTATTGTGGGAAGCTTGCCACAAATAGTGGAGCAGTGTAGTTAGGGCAGAGAAGGGACCCCTATGGTACTGATAATTGGAACTGATCACTCGGGCCAATAAATGCGTGGAGATAAAGTGATAGGCACAGTTTCTCTTCATTAACGATAATTCAAACCACAGTGTCTAAAAAGGAAACAAAGGAAGACAGTGAGAGAAAGAGAGAAGAGAAAGAGGAGAGAGAAGAGGAGAGAGAGAAGGGGAGAGAGATAGAAAGAATGTTAGATGGGGAGAGAGAGCAAGAGAGTGAGCAAGAGCAAGAGAGAGGGGGGGTTGGGGATTGGGGGGAGGGGGCAAAATTCCTGTTCCAGAAACAGGTAGGGAGGAGAGGGGAAGGGAAACCAGGAACATTGGTGGTGGGAAACTTTCAGTGGTAAAGTGTGGTGCACATTGTAAGATTAAAACCCAATCAACACTTTAATCACTATGTTTATTTTTTTAAAATAAAGAAAAGTAGGACAATTGAGAGGAGAGTGGAGAAAATGACGGTGAAAATGCTATTCTGCAAGTTATTAGTCACCCTACCAAAGTATAGAATGTAAATACTGAGAACACAAGGTTCTGGATCATAGTTTCTTTTTTCTTTTTTTTTTAATTTTGGGCCACACCCAGTTACGCTCAGGTATTACTCCTGTCTATATGCTCAGAAATCGCTCCTGGCTTGGGGGATCAAACCCTGGTCCATCCTGGGTCAGCAGCATGCAAGACAAATGGCCTACTGCTGCACCATAGCTCCAGTCACTGGATCATAGTTTCTAAGAGTAGATTCTATGTCAAGTTCTTATACCTCAATTCCTCAGGAGAGTGATTAAAAATATAAAAAATATTGTCTGCATAAGTCATTTATTTACATCATTGAATAAGAACATCCGAATGGTCAGATTCAGCTTATAAAGAGTGAGAATTCTGGCACAGTTATTCAAGTTTTTCTCTAGAGATGAAAAAGATTTATTCATCAGTGTAAACAAATATTCTCCAAGGAAGAAAGAGACGGATTAAATTTCTAGGTTTCTTCCTCTGGAGGGTAAGTGATTGTCTTTGGAGAGAAACATTTCTTAATTTCTTTCATACATATTAGCAATTGAGTCATCCTTTAACCAAACTTGTTAATGATTTTCAGAAGTTTTCAGTCAAGCAGAAATTAAATGATA
>PVKC010042344.1:0-11970 GCA_004027635.1 Crocidura indochinensis
GGTGGTGATTGGAAACAAGAGACACTGGTGGAGGGAAGATCACACTGGTGGTGGAATTAATGTTTGAAAATTTACTGCCTGAAAAGACTATATTATGAACAGCTTGGTTAATCATGATACTTTAAAAAACATAAAATCTAATATCATGGTTCAGATATAATACATTCAGTGGACAGGGTGCATGTCTACCTACATGCATATGATCAACAAACATATCATAGACAATGCATATGTTCCATAGAAACTGTGGGCACTTTCTTAACATAACTGGTGTGGGATAAATGGAAAACAAACAAAAAGGAAAAAACTTGATATCATCAATCCTATTTCTGTAATATACATCGAGGATAACAAGTGAAAAACTTGCACACAATCAACCCAAATTCAATTCTCTGCATTCTATACAGTCCCCCAACCCACCAGGAATGATCCATAAGTGCAGAGCCAGGAATCAGCCCATAGCACTACAAGCTATGTCCCAATCTTCCCCCAAAAAGAAAAATTTCATGTATCATTGACTTAATATTTATGTTGATTCTTTTAACTGGGAAATATGGTGATATTAATAGAGAAATCAAAATACACCTAACTGGTCATAGGATAAGTTGGATTTCTGAAAAAAAAATACAATAAACTGTTACTAATATTAGGGAATGGTACTGAGTAAGAAAAAAATCATCACTCTGAGATGCTGCAACCCTGTTATCTCTGCTAAAGTGCTTTGCTATCTAATTCACCTAAAAATGTATGTTTATCAAAACTCCTACTCACAAGCCACTTACAATTTGGGAGATTTGAAAGTTAAGTTACTTAATCTGTTTCAATTTTTGTTTGTAACATGCTGTAGAATGGCAAAAGTCAACTGATAAGCTAGTATGAAGATTGCTCCATTTATTCCAACTTGTAAAATATTTTTTAATACAGCCTTTGGTAAAAGTAAGTGTTCTCTAAAGATTAGCTTCTGACACTTATTATCATGGAACCAAACTGTAAATAAAGACAGGGCAGGATAATGGCTGAGTGAACAAAAACAGGGTGGCCATTTGGGAAACTAAGGGTTATATGATTTATTTCTGAGGAAAGATCTGTTTCGTGGGGATATGAATAAATGAAGACTGTGTCATGTGAGCATCATGAGGACAGGTATTATAGGCAGATAGAAACAACCAGTATAAATGTCCTAAGGAGAAAAATAGTTCTTGTTTTAGAATAGAATCATAAGTAGACCTTTAGAAAAGGTGCCTTTGCCCTTAAGTTAGTCCATTTTAACTTTTAACAGAATTATGAATGTGTGACATTTAGCATTAAGTCATTATTGTTAACAAGGCATTTAAGTTCATTTTACTCTCCCCTCTTGAATTGTTAGCAATGAATCACTTGCAGATAGATGTCTCTAGGCAGCTTCCTAGAAGCCAAAGTAGAAAGTAATACTCAAATGCTATACCTGATCAATGGTGGAAGGTAAAATCTCTGCAGTAAAATATGTCCAGGATCGGGTTCATGTTCAACTTGGATGTCCGAGTCTGCTCAAACAAAGCTTAAATGAGGGAATGGGATGTGATTAATAATAGAGCTGTGTGAGGCTCTCGCTTGATTTCTGTCATTGCAGAAAGAAAGCAAAAATGGGAGCCGGGAGGTGGCGCAGGAGGTAAGGTGCCTGCTGCCTTGCCTAGGATGGACCACGGTTTGATCCCCCAGTTCCCATATGGTCCCCCATGCCTGCCAGGAGCGACTTCTGAGTGCATAGCCAGGAGTAACCCCTGAAGCCAATCTGGGTTTGATATCAGCATCACTTATGATTCTCCATGCCCTACCAGCAATGGTAATGGGTACATATTCATGAAGAAACTCTGAGAAAGATGGAAAGAATTTCAAACAAGCTAATAAAATACAAAAATCTGAAAAGAGGTGGAAATGTAAGCCTGGTTATAGGGACAGTTAGAGTTAATAGGAATGCCACGAAGCAAGGGCTATCAAATATCAAAACACATAATTATGACAGAAAGCTCAGAGGCCATGTGAACCATTACTGTGCAAGTTAAATTGATATGTCTTTGGGGATTATTACTATTTTTATCTGTTTTAAATAAATGTTTTTGACCTCAGATAAATCATGAAAGTACAAATAGGAGGTAAACATATTTTCCAAATATTCAGTTTTATTTATTGCAATGAAAACTTTAAAAGTAGAATGAAACAGTGTTGAACTTATGGAGACAAAGAATAGTCTTTGTATTTGTTACCTTTTCATTCATTTATTAAATAAACACATGCTTTCCGATATCCCAATGTATTGGCTCCTTGATTCAGCACTGGAAAAAAGAATGAAAAGATGACCTTAAGACTCTTGTTTTTTTTAATCTTGCAAATCAATTAATTGCCCCTAACCAGTAAATTTATTTTTTAAAAATCACTGTTATTTACAACAATTATTTATAACATAATTTTTAAAAAAAGTCAGTATTCCAACAGCAATCCTCCTATCAGTATGACCTTCCTTCCACAGATGTCCCTAGTTTCTCTCCCATATTCCAAAGAAAACCAGTAATTTGTATATAATGTAACAGTTCATCACTTTACAACTATTTAAATTTAACAATATCATTATCCCTAAATTTTTCTTTCCTTACTTATAAAATTGAAATAATAAAGAAATCAACAAAGTGGCTTTTGGAGGTTGGACATATGCACTAAATCCATTATATACTACCTATATGTGACAATGTTCTTTCTCTTAGGGATTTCATGCTAATGTAGGTGTAGGTTAATTGAAGCAAAATACGTTTTATCGGACTTAGGGAAATCTTTATTTAAAAGGTGAAATTTTATTGAGGTCTTAAAGGATGACTTTATGATCTAGGAAAACTTTGAAGACAGGGAATCCTGTGAAATACAATAAATTATTCTGAGGAAAATAATATGTGTGGTAGTAAAATTTCTTAAAGTAAAATGATAAATACTGAGTAAAACAGTAGAATATTGACACAGGTCAGATGATTGAAGAGTTCTGTGCTGTGTGCCAAGGGAGCCATCTTGGAATTTTGTGATTGTTAAGAGCCTTTGCATTTCTCTAACCACCCAGGTGGTGCTTAGATATATTGTGTATCCCAACAAACAACAGTGACAACTGGGAACAAAATGAAAGATGGGTGACAATATTCAAGTATAATATAGTAGAGGTTGATCTTATATTAGACTTAAAAATCTTAGATGAAGGGTCAGAGAATACACCTGGACAAACATTTTTTTAAGAAAGGGATATAGCATATGATGTCTAGATGCCCGTAGGAGGTGACTTACCATTTTTCAATGCTGGTTTATTTTTTATTTTTATTTTTTGTAGGGAGATTAGTATGCTCAAAATAGCAAATCCATTTGTGATCTCTATAGTTTGATGCTATTTTGGTTATTTTTATCTGCTATGCATTGCATCACTCCAAGATGTTTTTGATAGAAGTAACATTACAGTGTAACCAAGTTTCAGGTATGTAACATTGAAAATAATATCTCACAGATATTATTTTTTCAGTGTTCTTTCTTTGGTGAAAGACACAGAAATCAATCAATTTGCCTGATGTTTTACTTAGCAGTGAATCAGAGGCACAGATTGTTTTTGATCATTTGAGTTTGGTACAGTCTGTACTGAATTATCTTTGATGGTAGTGTTATCATTTTTCTATTGCTGTTTAAATATTACAGCACAGTTTTTAGTATATTAATGTTTTATCGTTTAGCCTGATGATTTAGTGTAGTTATCATATCTCTTAGTTCTTAGGTTTGTTAATTTACTCACAATTTAAATCTATTTTATTAAAGTAACACCTAATGTCAATTGCTTTGTCTTTTCAGTACAGGTTTCACAATGTAATACATTGAAATTGTGGCTATTTATTCAATGACTTCTGAAGTTAAGGATTACTGAGTTAGACTTAATTTCTTTGCAACATACTTAACATTGTTAGCAAATATTATAAAGTCTCTCCAGACATTGAAGCATCTCTGCTTTCAGGTCTAGAAGATTGCTGCTACTTGCTCAGGATATTCTTATTTTACAGATTGTGTTCCCTTCTATCATTTTAGGTTGAGTAATGTCATCAGTTCTCTATTTGAAGTTCTAATCTTTGACATATTTATTTGTGATGCTTATTTTTGTCTCCCTTCTGTTTCTTTCCTGTCTGAACTTCTCAAATTCTAACTATATCTACTGATCAATGACTCTTAATCCTAAATTTAAAACATATTAAAATCCTGCTTTGGGATGCTTATCCCATTCACTCTTATATTACCTGGGTATTTTCTCTCTTGCTCATTGATTTGTCATATCATCCTTACTCCAGCTATTTTGTGGAGTAGAGTATATTATTCAAGATGATGTTTAAAGATTTTGATTCAATTTTTGAAAAGCAAAAAATGGTAAATAATAGAAATATGTTGACCAGGTATAAGAGAAGGATATGACTTAATAGTTAGGACAGAGTCTGTATAAAAATTTGATTACTAGAATTGAAAATACTGCTTTGTTATTATAGTAGAGTGTTATTTTTCCAGTCAAGAGCTATCTTGCATATGAAATTTTCAGAATTTCACATCTGTTATTTATCTTCTAGCTCTATTTTAAAAACGAAAATAATGTTTTCCTCCATTGCGTAATGTCCAATGTATAGCTTTCTTTATAGTGTGTACTCTATTCTCTTGAAGAAGGTAATAAAAATCAATGTTAGTAAAAGGCCAATGCCTGATGCAAACACTGTAACATCTTATCTTATAATTAAAGGGCATTTAAAATATTCTCTGAAACTAAGCTAAATCCTATAAAAGTTTGATAAATATTCTTTTATTTATAATTACTTTAGTCCATAAGCAGTTATTGATTAGTTTGTGCCAGGAACTGTGCTTGAATGCAGAGACAGATAAAAATAAATGGCATGTATTCATGAGTATCTCAAGTTATTTTGGTCGACCAGATCAGTATAAAGTATTATTATAGTAGATACTATGATGAAGAGTAGCAGAAATTCTCTAATTCTCTTGAAATAAAGAAGGGGACTTGTAATCATATAATTGATTGTAATTGATATAAAAATTCTGTCAAATTTTAGTTCCTGTTACCTGTAAAGGTGGTTATTTAGAATCCTCTACTTCTTTGGAGTCTTTGGAGACTAGGTTAATGATCAGGAATATATATCATTTTTAACTAAACCCAACTTTGCTTAGAGCTTACTCCTGAATTGTTTCAAGGATTACATTTGGCAGTTCTGGGCAACTATATATGAACTGTATATAGGCAGTTGCCCAGCTTGCTGTATTATCTCTCATGCTAGAGAAATAAGAGAAAAAGCTGACATCATTATAAGAAAATGAGAGGAATATTTGATAGATTTATCAATAAAAATTTGTGACGATAAGGTCAGATCCTGGATTTGGGAAGCTACAAGCCAAGATATCCTAAGAAATACTGGGAGCCTCTCAAAACTGAGGAAGGAGGCAGGGAATCCCTTCAAAGAGTCCTGGAAGAAACAATATGACAAACCCCTCATTTTTGTCTTTGGTAAAAAAAATTTGTTAGATGAATCTGTGATCATCAGTCTTGCCATATAAAAAAAGTGACCCAGAATTTTCACCTTAACTAGAAATCAGGGAAAGAGGAAGGCCATCCTTGTAAAAAAAATATATCTAAGTTCAGGGAACTCTTAAATTTAGATCTGAAGGCCAAAAGTGTTATCCAATTTATCTATGAGTCGAAGTCATGAGAAAAGAAAATGCTTGTAAATATGGTTTATTCAATTGCCAGGGGAAAAGCAGAAAGGCTTCTTTATTCCTTATTCAATGATAGAAGGACATGAGACAGGTGTTGATCAGTTCTGTTTCCTCTCAATGAAAAATTTTAAAGAATTTACTCTCACAAATAAGTTATGGACAAGTCAATAACTTCTCTTACATTTCTACTTCTCTCATATTGTTAAGGGCTACATCTGAACCATTATACTCTGACTTGCTTTCACCATTGCCTCTGTCTTATCATATTGTCCATTTTCTTCCTAACAAAGCACCCAGAAAGTTCCTGTTAATATCTAGGTGTACTAATACACGGGGAAACCTAACTTTATCAGAGATCTCTGTAGTCCAGGCTCGAAATCACATAACCTCCTTGCAAGTATTGGAACACAGACGGTTTGAGCTTTTTTACTGAATTCTTCTTTTCCCAAGCACTCATCTTTTTCACTAACCTCCTGGCCTGCCCTTTCTATGTCTTTTTTTCTCTGTTCAAATGTCAGTTTATTTAGCTAATGATCACCTCAATAGTTAATCTTCTCCCAACACTTTTCATTTTCTTTGATCTAGTTTATTTTGCCTTGAGGAGTTTCTGCTGGTCTGAATTGTTATACTTTTGTTTTCTTCTCTTTACACTAAAATATAAGCCTCATTATCTGGTCTCATTAATTGCTATATACTTATTACATAGTAGAATTTCATTTAATGCATGTATAAAATAAATATTCAGAATTTCTAACTAAGCACTTTTTTCTTTTTTTTTTATTTTTGTCTCCTTGGGACCACATCTGGCTGTGCTCAGGGCTTATGCCTAGAGCTGCACTAAGGGTTCACTCCTGGTATTGCTCTGGGAACCAGAATGGGTACTAGGGATTGAACTTGGGTTTTGTATGCAAGGCAAATTTGGCACTAAGAAATTTTTTAAATAAATAAAATTGATGGCAATTAATGAAGCTTCACTAAGATGCAAAATAATTCCTAATGCAACAAATTTATGAAATACTTTAAGATGGACTGAATTTTCACATTAACCCATATTTTTTTCTAAAAATAAAGTAAGTCAGCAAAAATTAGAAGCGCTTCTTAATCACTATGGTTTTAATAGTACATTTGACCTGTTTTGTCCTCCCAGTAGTATTCTTTCTCCCCATAGGCTAGATTCTATTATAGTTATTTAAAATTATTTTTCGGGGCTGGGCGGTGGCACTGGAGGTAAGGTGGCTTCCTTGCCTGCGCTAGCCTAGGATGGACCACGGTTCGATCTCCCGATTTCCCATATGGTCCCCCAAGCCAGGAGTGACTTCTGAGCGCATAGCCAGGAGTAAACCCTGAGCGTCACTGGGTGTGGCCCAAAAAATCAAAATAAATAAATAAATAAATAAAATAAAATTATTTTTCTTCTTTTAGTTTCTAAGGAAAGGAAAGGAAAGGAAAGGAAAAATACAGTTCTTGAGACCCTAATCTTATCTAATGTTTTCTAAATCTTTTCTTTAGGCACAGCAAATTGAAGTTGGGAGATGCTATACACTTCTTTGCCTCGAACCTAAGTATTTAGCACTTATTGACTCTGTTAGGTTCATAGAATGCTGATCAGATTAAACATTCTCTGTCCACTGTGCATTTGAGAAAACTATTTTAAAGTTCTCTGCATGAGAGGATTCCCTTCCAACTGAGTGTCTGAGCTGAGAATAGCTGGTCAAATTGAATAGAAAGATGAACACCCCAGAATTCACTTATCAGGTTCTCAGGAAAGATAGGGGACACCTTGTGTAATCCCTAAGAGGTCACTAGCATGTGGGCCAAACACATGGCTACAGAAAAGAACTCAGAATCTTAAAGAATAATGTGAGATGAGGTTGCTGGTGAAAAGAGGGAAGGGCATTTATGGGGAGATATAGGCAAGTTTCAGGCTCTGTGTCATGGATTTACTATTTGATTGGATTTTGGGACAGTGGGCGGTAGAATGATAGCTCAACAGTTAAGGCTCTTGCCTTTCACTGGAAAAGCTGGGATTAAATCCCCAGCTTGGGGAATGGGTCACCCATAGTGGAGCTCGGTCTTCCTCCTTTCAGTGAAAAATAGGGGAATCAAACTTGTGCTGGCCACCTCTTTACTATTGCATTGACCCTCACAACTTTAATATATTTTCTCTATTTTAGGCCTCATTCCAACTCTAAGTTCTCAAGTTTACACTCCATAAGTGAGCAAAAAGAGTCTCAGAGAAGGCGAACAACTTGCTGAAAGTCAGTTATGGATGTAATGAAAATTTTCTGAATGCCAGGGTTGTACTGTTTCCCCTCCACCATGGCCTATACAACAGAACTATATTTGTAGCAATATCATCTGAATATATAAAAAATAGCAATAGCTCAAGGATTAAGACAACTAATATTGTAGATAAAATATAGCTAAATACCTAGACACATAACTGGGTAGTGGTGATGACTTGACCCCAGTAGGGTTGTGCAGCATTAAAGCAGACATTTATGAGACAGGCTTACTTAAAGCATCCCCATATTTGGAATTTGAAAGCAGTCTAAGTTAAAATATATGGTTTTTAATCCTTTAGCAATTAGAGTAATTATTTTGTAATGCTTTTATATTCCACAACATGGTAATTAGTTACCTCTGAATTTTTGGTTAAGACCTTCAAACATGCAACTAAAAATGTCCATTTTTCAGTTTAAAAAACAAGGAACAGGTTTGCAAAAGTTGAACTTATTATTTAACATAAATTGTATACCAAAGTACTTACTTCGTTTCATAAACTAGCTAAAATAATCTGGAATTTAGAGTTTTTTCTTTTGGACCACACCTGGTGACGCTCAGAAGTTACTCAGAAATGTGCTCAGAAATTATTCCTCGTTTGGGGGATCATATGGGATGCAGGTGGATAGAACTATGGTCCATCCTAGGCTAGCGCTGATTAGGTAGATGCCTTACCACTTGCGTCATCGTTCTGGTCCATGAAATCCAGATTTTTTTCTTCAATAATCTCCAATAAAGTGACTTAAAAATATTTTTAGGCACCATCATTTACCATACTGCTAATTACAGGTTTTTATGAATACAATGTTCTAAAACCATACTCTTCCCTTCCCCAACCAGTTCTGTAGTCTTGGGGTAGGCTCTGTTGCCTTTTACTGTTATTCCTTTACTACTACTGCTAATGTTGTTCCGAGCACCATTAATTGTTCAGAACGGAACTTGAATCTCCTGCATGTAAAACAGATTACAATTTCCTTCCCATTGAACTCTCTCTCTGGACATTGTCTGAGATATTTGAAAGGGTGGGAATGTGAGATTAGTGCTTGTTGCTTTTGATTGCAAAAGTAAGTTTTTTATTCTCTGCTCCTTTCTCCTTTTTTCTTTCATTCCTTTCATCTTTCTAACTCTTCTATAAATCCTCTACTTAAAAATATCAAACCAATTTTCTCCTACTGAGTGAAACTTACATCCTTTCCCCCACCTGTGAAGTTTTTCATGGGTTGAAGGGTCGTCTTATATGCTGGAAAATGCGGTATGTACTGCATCAGGAATTATGTATCTTTTGGTTGTATTACTTATACCCTTGGATGCAGTGTCCAGAATCACACCTCAGACTGGAATAGGTAGAATCATACCCTGAAATGATGTGGTTTCTTGCTGGGGATCAAACTAGCAGTCTCAGATATGCTCATGATACATTTTACCACTAATCACATCTGTAGGTCTCAAATTGACACTACTTTTTACAAAGCCTAATACTTTACTAGAATTTCCATTTGTGGTGTTCTAAGTTTCTGCTTCACAATGTTTCTCATCTGCTTTCACATTTCTATAATGAGATAATACTGAAAATCATGTTTTAAGTTTCTGGCAAAGCATTTTTAAGACTAAAGTACAAAATGCTTTGCAAATATGATATATTACTCAATATATTACTATATTGTCTCAAGATGAAGACAAAAAAAATGGAAAATCCTCTTAAGAACTCTGGTCCAACCAAACTACTCAACTACTTACTGTCATTGTAATTTGGATTCATATCGCACTCAGATTTAACTTCTAATTCATTGCAGTTATATATAAAATTGCAGAAAGCTTTTTAACTAAGAATGCTTGCTGGAATTTATTTCTTAGAAGTTTCTAGATCATGACCTCCAGAGATAATAGATGTGTTGACTTCAATGTGGCAGTGCTACAGAAATCTTTCTGACCTCAACCCTGACTTTATCCTCAACTGTTTTTCACAGATAACATTTTCAAACTACCATTTCTTGGTGCATCTGTAAATGCTGAACAGCAAGCTTTGAATTTCTTCTGATTTTGTTTTATTTAAATAATTTTATTGTTGTCTTATTTGTTACATCAAAGGGAATCCTTGAGTTTTGACATGTAAAAACCATCTCATCTCTTTTTCTTCTTAATTCTTTTTTGGTCTTTATACTTTATCATTTTGTTTCTATTGATTTCTGTGCTCAACAAGCTCTCAAACTCAGCAATTGATTTTTGCGACAGTAAAGGAAGATAGACTGCAAAGAACTTACTATTTAAGAAAAATTGCTGTACTCTTTTAATTAACCTATAGACAGCAACTGACATTTATCAGAACTAACTTTCACTGAACACTTACTATGAATTGATACTATTCCAAGTATGTTACATGTATGAAATTATTCTATGTGGTACCAGTAAAACTAGCATAACATAGTGTCTCTTTATCTAAATGTGTAAATAAGGAACTTGATGCTCCGGAAAATTAACCAACGTCCTAAAATCAGTAATGGCATTAATCATTTTGCATACATAGGTGCATTAAATTCACACATTTAATATATTTTCTAGCAATTTTATGCTTTAATTATAGTTCAAAAAAGCTGCAAAAATGTCAATAAACTAAGAGTGTCTGGGACTACAAATGAAACACAAAACACTGTATCTGGCCATACGCTGTAAGGAAGAATTATTGCTTTACCCCTTTATTATGTCAGAGATTGGCACTGTGAACAAGATCAAAATGAATATAGTTACTCTGCAAGTTATGTATAATTCCCATTAAATCGCTTTACCTTTTATTTGATTCTTCCTCATCTTCATTTTTGTACTACATAAACCCAAATTTCTATTATTAACTAATTTTCATAATGTCTTATAAAAATATCAATACTCACAGTGAATGAAATTGATAATCTAGAGAAATATGGTACTATTGATAAAAATCTGCCAAGAGGCTGATAATATCTGGAAGAGAGGCAAAGCAATAGAGTCCCTTTTGTGAACTAGACACTCATGCTTTATACAATGGCTATTAGGCTCATTCCTGCTCTTTCAAACATAATCATTTAGCAGAATGGAGACACTATTGGTTACACTCATCAGTACTCGATGCCTTTGTGCATGTTCCTCGCTTACACGAAACTGAAACTCTTTTGCCCCAGTTTAGTTATTATTTATTTTTCTCATTCAAATTAGGCATCAATTCTTCAGTGAAGCTGTTCTTAACTTTCTAAGATGGGATCATTCTATCTACCACCTTTTTCCTTTTATAGGCATTTTTGCTTATATCTGTAAATACTATGTAATATACATTCCTATGAGCTTTTGTGCCTACATTCACATTTGTCTTCTGCTTGATAGTCACTTCCCTGCTGATTATAAATTTTTTGTACTTTACTCAAAGTCTGCACTGTGAGAAAGAACTTTCATGAATATCTAGTGTAAATGCAGCTTTTTCCAATGACTAAGCTCTCATATCCTTATTCTCTTTTCCCATAAAACTCTTATAATCTAATTTACAATGCCAATTGCACATCTATGCAATTTTTGTCTCTGACGTAATATTAGTCTCTCGTGTGAGTCCTACTTTTCATGATAATTCTTAGCACACAAAGTACGCATTAACTATTATTGAGAAAACTAAATACAAGACATTATTTCCCTTTTTTTGTCACTGTTCATATTTTGGGCTGAATACTTCTTTGTAGTGATTAGTCCCTTGTATTTTGTTTAACAAGCTACATCCCTCTTCTTGGTCATTAGAAATATCGCCTTCTAATATAAAATGCCTTGAGGCATTTGCCAACTTTTCTAGGATTGTATTTCATCTTAATGAGAACCATTGTTTTAGACTTTAAAATAAGAGTACAGGGATTATATATCATTGTAATATACAGTATCTAAAAAAGTAGATGCTATATATTTTTTACTTTTTTTTAA
>PVKC010042345.1:0-11970 GCA_004027635.1 Crocidura indochinensis
ATGGGATAAGTAAGCATAATTAAAAATCTAGAAGAAGGCTAACATAAAGGGAATGCAGTGTGCAAAGAACAATGAGAGTTTTATTTGAAGGAGATTTGAAGGAGTAATCAGATAAAATGGCTAAGTTTGATTGGGACTTACAATTTAAAAGGCAGAAATTTTACATAGATTTAGAAGAATTTGCTTGATCTAAACTCTTTGGTACAGAGCAGCCGTTAGAATTAGGCGACGAAGGGGCTGGAGCAATAGCACAGTGTTAGGCGTTTGCCTTGCATGCAGCCAACCTGTAATGAACTCTGGTTCAATCCCTGGCATCCCATATGGTCCCATGAGCCTTCCAGGAGCAACTTCTGAGTGCAGAGCCAGGAGTAACCCCTGAGCGCCGCTGGGTGTGACCCAAACAAACAAACACCCGCCCAAAACATAACAAAACAAAAGAATTAGGTGAGGAAGGCATTTCAAGCACAAAACTTAGAATCACACTGGTTGTTAGGTCACTGCCTCTGCTATGTTACTAAATCGAAGTCATGTGGTTCTAGAAGTCACTCGTGATCATGTGTAGTACTACACTGAATTTAATTTATTTATAATTACTGTAGCATGCTGAGCATGCTAAAATTGGTATGTATTGAATATATGTCTGATTACTGCTCTCTAACCACAACGACACATTAGTTATCTAAAGTAATTTTTATATTTTAAGTTTTGTTAGGAGTTTCTGGATAAAATTTTGGAGAGGAAAATGACCAATAATCTATTAATTTGTTTAAATAATGTTGTTGAAATAGAACAGTTAAATACTATTTTTTCTGAGTGTATAATTTTTGGAAAAATATATTTTTTTAAATAGGTTTTTATTTGGAAGTCCTGAAGAAGGGGTGGGAGATGAATGGAGAGAGAAGAACATTCTCAATAAAGAGTATAGCCTTTTCTAACAGTGGGAGAGCCCTGGTACACAAGCCACTGTGAAAGTAGTAAAGCCCACATCTCAAGAGGGGGAGATGAAGGTGACATGTACTTGGACACCATGCATTTAGCCAACACATGTGCTAGAAAGCAATTTTTAAGTGGGCTGTTCTTTATTTTCCAGGAAGTCCAGCAATATAGAAAATAAAAAAAGTCATGTTTGGATAAGCTTCTTAGGATGGCAGAGCATGAGAAACAGGGCAATAGCTAATTTTATAAGTTTCTAACATATCAATTTGCAGATCGACCAAGATGCTTACCTTGAATAATATGAAGCCACACAATGGTCCCCTGAGCACTGCCAGGATTGATTCCTGAGCATGGAGCCAGGAGTAAGTTCTGAGCACAGTTGGGTGTTCCTCCCTCCAATAAAACTTGAGAGGGTATTGCATAGATTTAGGATAACTATTCTTAATAAGAGAGTATTTAATTAAAAAAATTTGTACCAGATGGTTTGTTGTAAACTCAGTACCACTTCCCTACTTCTGGCTATGCTTTCTCCTAAACCTTGGTAATCAAATTTTCTCAAATCTGAGCCAGCAGGCTGTTCTGGATTTGGAGCCACCCATGAGAGATTCTTGTATGAGATTTTACAAGGAAGAAGAGCAGCAGACACCATTATCGTTGCTGCAGGCAGGTTCTTGGGTGTCAGCAGATGGGCACGTATAAAATCCTGCCAGTAACTTCCCAGCGTTCTCCGGTTTATCACCCACTTTGCAGCAGTGTGAGCTGAACTCACTGGTGGTGATGGCCTGCAAATGTGATTGCCTGAAAAATCACCAGAGGCTTTGCTGACCTCCACTCCCAAGCCCTGAGTGTTTTTGTGTAAGCTTCTTAAATTAATTTTGCTATATATTTTTATGTCAACTACGTAGATTGCATTCTATTTTTTTCTGAACTATTTACTAATTGCTATTCACAGATTTTTCTCAGAGAGAATATTTTATCTGACACGTGTTTTATAATTCGCTGTCTGACATAGATATTCATTTTTTGTTAAGGATACACAAGAGATATTACCATCGAGTATTGTTTTAAATATTTAATATAGGTCATTATGTGGTTAAACCAGAAAGTTATTCAATTACTTTTATTTGATATTTTAACATATAAGTCCTTATTGCTCTCTCATTTCTGAAATAAAAGTTGAGCAAGATTTCCTCAGCAGACCATTGGCAGATTTCCAAGACAGAAGTAAGAGTCATTCAAACATTTCAATTTGGAAACTATCTCTGTATCGAAGGAAGATATTTATACTATTTTCTGAGTCTTCTGGTCATCCTCTCATTCTGACATGCTTTGTGCTAGTAAGAAATAATAACTCATGTTTGTATGGAACATTTAATGCACAATGTATGCACCAAACCTCTCATCTTTGCATCCTTACACATTTAGGATAACTTCCTATACATTTAAGATAACTTCCATAAAGCTCTTTGTCACAACAGGTATGCATTATATTTACATATTTGTGGGGCTTCCCCAAGCATTACACAGGGCATGTAGGGCAACAGCATTGATCTGATGTTTCAAAACTAGGGCATAGTCAGAGTACATAGTTTCACTGGAACTCGAGGTGCAAAGTGGGCAAGTTCCCAATCTGTGTAGACCAAGTGTGCTTCAGGCAAAGTTTGACTTGCTGCTCCATGGGGCTCTGTTCGTATAAGATATTTCATTGTTGTTTTTGTTTGCTTCTCCCTGATGATAAATGATGTGGATTTTTTTTTCATGTGCCTTTGGTCATCTGTATTTCTTCTTTGAGGAAAAGTCAACATGTTCATTTTTCTTCTCTCCATTTTTCAATGAGGTTAGATGTTTATTTTTTTCTTGTTAAGTCCCATCAGTGCCTTGTATATCTTAGATATCAACCCCTTATCTGATGGGTACCTGGTGACTAATTTCTCCCATTATGTGGATATTCTTTGTATCCTAGTCACTGTTTTTTTTTTTAAGGCGCAAACATTTCTCAATTTAATGTAGTTCCATTTGTTTATCTTTGCTTCCACTTGATTGGACAGTGGTGTTTCATCTTTGAAGATGCCTTTAGATTCAATGTCATGAAGTGCTCTCCTTATGTTTTACACTATGTACCTTATGTTTTCAGGTCTGATATCAGGCCTTTAAACTATTTAATTTGACCTTCTTGCATGGTATTGAAGAGAGGTCTGAGTCCACAATTTTGTATGGATTTAATCACTTTTCCCAAAACCACTTGTCGAAGAGGCTTTTCTTGTTCCACCTGCAACTAATGAGAGTTTGACCTCTTCCTTTTCTATCTGGATGCCCTTGTTATCTTTTTGTTGCCATACTATCTTTTATTTTTCTTATATTTCATAGATGAGTGAGACTATTCTCTCTCTCTCTCTCTCTCTCTCACGGCACACACACACTGTGACTCATTTCACACAGCATAATAGTCTCCATGTCCATCCACTATAGGAAAATTTTATGACTTCATTTTTCCCAATGGCTGCATAGTATCCTATAGTTTGTTTTAGCCTTTCATCTGTTGTTGGACATCTGAGTTGTTTCCAGATTATGGCTATTGTAAATATTGCTTCAATAAACATACGCATACAGAGGCATTTTTATATTGTGTTTTCTGTGCCTAGGGTTTATCCCTAGGAGTTGTACTGCTGTATTTTATGGGAGCTCAATTTCCAGCATTTTGAGAAATATTTATACTGTTTTCCATAAAAGTTGGATTTTATGACATTTCCACCAGCAATGAATGAGAGTTCCTCTCTCCCTGCATCCCTGCAAGCACTGGTTGTTCTTGTTTATTGTGATGTGTGCTAGTCTTTGTGGTGAAAGATAATACCTCATTGCTGGTTTTTTTCAAGGGAAGCAATAATTTTATTTTGATCATAATGGCTTACATATCTTTCACAGTAGTATTTTAGGTACATATTAACACTGAATCAGGTGAATATCCATCACCAAATTTGTCCTCCCCCCATCCCAGTTCCCTTTCTGCAATCCATATATCACCCCTCATTGTTGTTGTTTTGATTTGCACCTACCTGATGATTAGTGATGTTGAAAGTATTTTTTCATGTGGCTTTTGGCTATCTGTATTTCTTCTTTGAGGGAATGTCTGTTAATTTCTTATCCCCATAATTTTATGAGGTTAGACTTCATTTCCTTGTTAAGTTCTGTCAGTACCTTGTATATCTTGGATATTAGCCCCTTATCAAGATGGGTTTTGGGTCAGTAATTTCTCCTCCATGGGAGACCTTTGTATCCTAGTTGCTGCTTCCCTTGAGGTACAGAAGTTCTCAATTTAATTTAGAGTCATTTGTTTATATCTCCTTCCACTTGTTTAGACAGTGGTGTTTTCGCCTTGAAGATGCCTTTAGTCTCAATGTCATGGAGTATTTTGCCTACGTTTTGGTCTATATTCCTTATAATTTCAGGTTTGATTTCAATGTCTTTAACCCATTTTTATTGACCTATGTGTATGGTATTAAGAATTTTGGGTTCTCTTATTTGTATGTGGTTGACTAATTGTTCCAACACCACTAGTTGTATAGGCTTTACTTGATTTTATTTTATTTTCTTTTTGTCAAAGATGAATTGATTGTATGTCTGAATACAGAAATCTATTGCATTGATCTGAATGTCTGTTTTATTCAGATATCATGCTATTGATGACTATTGTTTAGTAATCAATTTAAATTTGGGAAAAAACGATGCCTCTCATTTTCTTTCTCCTAAGGGTTACTTTAGCAATTAGTGGGTGTTTGTTCTTCCGAATTAATTTTAGGAATCTTAAATCTAATTCTTTTAATAAAGTCATGAGTATCCTTAGAGAAATTGCATTAAATCTGTATAATGCTTTGGAGAGCAATAACATTGATACTCCTAATAAATGAGCTGTGTATATACCTCCATTTCCTTGTGTCCTCTTTTATTTATTGAAACAGTGTTTTGTGGTTTTCTCTGTATAGATCTCTCACCTCTTTAATTAAGTTGACACCAAGGTATTTGAGTTTCTGTGGTATTATTGTGAATGGGATTGTTTTTTTAATGCTTTTTCTTCTCTATTATATAAGAAGGCCACTGATTTTTGTGGGATAATTTTGTAGCCCGCCATTTTGCTAAACAAATCTATTGTTTCTAGGAGTTTTTTGGTTTGAGTTCTTAGAATTTTCTAAATATAGTATCATGTCATCAGCAAACAGAGCTTGTCATTTTTTTCTTTCTTATTTGGATGCCCTTGATTTCTTTTTCTTGTCTAAATGCTGTGGCAAGTGCATATAGTCCTATGTTGAATAGGAGTACCAAGAGGGAATAGCCTGTCTTGTGTCACATTTTAGAGCAAAATCATAGTTTTCCCATTAGGTATATTTGACATGGACATGAAGTAAATGACCTTGACTATATTGAGAACATTTTATTCCATTCCTAACTTGTTGAAAGTTTTTTTTATGAACAGATGTTGGACCCTATGAAATTTTTTTTTCTCACCATCTATTTTTTTGGGGGGACCACACCTGGAAACGCTCAGGGGTTACTCCTGTCTATTCGCTCAGAAGTCGCTCCTGGCAGGCACAGGGGACCATATGGAGAACCGGGGGATTGAACCGCAGTCCGTTCTAGGTTAGCTCAGGCAAGGCAGGCACCTTACCTCCAGCGCCACCGCCCGGCCCCCTCAGCATCTATTGATGTGATCATATGGTCTGTATTTTTCTTCTTTTTGATATGGTATATTACATTGATTTATTTGTACATATTAATATAATCCTCAATCTCTGGGATAAATTCTACTTGGTTATGGTGTATGACTTTCTTGACGCCTTTTCTTGATCCTCTTTGCTAGGATTTTGTTGAGAATCTTTGCATTGGTGGTCATCCTGGATATTGGTCTGTAGTTCTTTTTTGTTGCATATCTCTCTGCTTTTGGTATCAAGGTGATGCTAACTTTGTAAATATTGTTTGAGAATGTTATATTTCTTCAAATTCCTGGAAGAAACTTAAAAGGATTTGCTAGTGAACTCACCTAGGCGTGGGCTTTTGTTTTAGTGAATAATTTTGATTACTGTTTTGATTTCAGCAATATTGATATGTCAGTTCAAATATGCCAGTTCATTTTGGTTTAACCTTGAGAAGTTACAAGAGTCCAAGAATTTATCCATTTCTTACAGGTTCTCCTGTTTTATGGCATAGAGTTTTTCAAAGTAATCTCTAATCACCCTTTCAATTTATGTAGCATCTGGAGTAATCTCCCCTTTTCATTTCTAATTTCACATACTAAAATTTTCTCCCTTTATTTGTGAGTTTGACTAATGATTTGCTGGTTCTTTTTTTTTTTAACCAACTCTGACTTTCATTGATCTTTCAGATTTTATTTTGTATTGCTAGTTCATTAATTTCTGTTCTTTATGCCATTAAAATACTTCTCTAGACCCTTTTTCCTTTATGATGAATGTTCATACACCTGTAACTTTTCCTCTTAATACTCCCTTTGCTTTGTTCTACAAATTCTAATAATTTGTGTCTTCATTCTCATTTGTTTCTGGGAATATTTTCATTTCCTGTTTGATTTCCTTTCTAACTCATTGGTTGTCCAGTAGTAAGTTGTTTAATTTCCAGTTTTTAAAGTTTTTTTTTCTCTCTCTGTTTGTGGTTCACTTATAATCTGAGTGCACGATGATCTGAGAATGTAGTTCTTACAATTTCTATCCTCTTGATTTTATGGAGGTATGTTTTATGGCCCATCATGTGGTCTATCTTGGAGAATGACCGAGATACATTGGAGAAGAAAGTTTATCCAGTTTTCTGGGGTTGGAGAGCCCTATCTATCTACTAAACCATTCTCTTCCATTTATTCCTTCAGAGCTAATGTATTCTTGTTGGGTTTTATCCTGGTTGATCTGCTATGGCATGACAGGGCAGTGTTGATGATTCCTATTATAGTCTTGCTACTGTTGTCTTTCTTCAGATCTGTCAGCAATTATTTTAAATATTTTTCTGGCTCTGCATTAAGTGCATTTGTATGAGTATTATTTCTTCATGGTGCATATATTCCTTGATTATCAAGTGGTGTCCATGTCTGTCTCTTATCACCTTTGTAAGTCTAACAACTGTGTCATCTAATATAAGTATGACTTCTCTAGCCTTTTTAAAGGAGTTGTTTGCTTGAATCATTGCCTGCCAACCTTTGACTTTGAGTCTCTGTTTGCTTTGATTATTCAAATATGTTTCCATTGAATTAAACATTTTGATCTATTTTGCCACTTTGTGTCTCTTAACTGGTATTTTTAGTTCATTGACACTGTGAAAGATGATTATCATGTGATTTAGTGTCATCTTTTTGTAATAGATTTGTGTGGGTCTGCCTTGACTTAATGTAGACCTTTCAGTTCTTCTTAAAAGGTTGGTTTTTAGCCTATAAAGTTCCTCAGCTGTTATCTATCTGTGAAGCTGTGTATCTTTCCTTTAAGCCTTAATATAAGTCTGGCTGGGAGAAGTATTCTTGGCAAAGAATTCATTTCATTAGTTTTGTCTCTATATCTTACCTTGTCTTCAGGTCTTGAGGGTTTCTGTTGACAAATCTGTAAATCTTAAGCATTGTGTTGCCTTCAGTATTCCATTCCTATCTGTGGAATTTGTCATTGTGTCTAGTATGTGTGTTGGGGTGTGTTTTGGGGATCTCTTTTAGTTAGTACTCTTTGGGAAAGTGCTATTTGTTTTCATAGAATCTTTAGCTCTAGGAGGTTTTTTTTTTTTTTTCTGTAATGACCTCCTTTACTGTTGATTTTTCATGAATATTTTTTCCTGGGGCCTTTGCAACTCTAATGGTTCTTAAATTGTTTGTATTGAATTTATCACAGACTTCTGTTTTTATCTGTTCACACTCTTTGAACATTTTTTCCATTGTCTGTTTGTTTTAAGGCTCTTTTCCATTCTCTTTTGTTGTCATACACCTCATCTTCCAGATCGCTGTTGTCTTCAACATCTTCAGCAGTTGTTACTCTGTTAGTAAGGCTTTCCAGTGAGGTTTTCATTTCAGCTACCAAGTTTATATCCCTGATATTTCGGTTTGGAGTTTTCTTTTTCTTTTTTTGGGGGGTTGGGGGCACACCCAGTGATGCTCAGGGGTTACTCCTGGCTATGCGCTCAGAAGTCGCTTCTGACTTGGGGGACCATATGGGACAACGGGGGATCGAACCACGGTTGGCCAAGGCTATCGAAGGCAAGGCAGGCACCTTACCTCTGGTGCCACCACCAGGCCCCCAGTTTGTAGTTTTCTTATTTTTACCTTCATGTTCTCATGATCCTTATTTGTGGTTCATTCAGTAATTTCATGGATCTTTGAGTTTTTTGAACATCTTCCCAATTTCCTTTCTAAAGAAGTCTTTCTTGGAGAGGATATGTTAGTGGCTGACACTTATTGGGTCTTCAGACCCATCATCTTTTTTTTCTAAATATTGTGATACTCTGGGAATCTTTCCTTTAGTGTCATTTGCAGTTATTTTTCTACATGTTGTGATAGTGTGCATTGGATAGATGATAGCACAATCATGGAACAAAGGGGAACAGCTGCAATTCTCTGATTTTTTGGGTAAGGAGAAGTCTGTGTTCTCCCAGCAGAGAAGGGGTTTTGCCTCTCAGCTTAAATATATCCTTTGGGGGAAGGAGCACTCACTCCATCTTTTTCTCAGGGCTTCTTCCATCCTTGGCCTGACCTCAGACTCCTGCTGTTTTATAGTCCTTTGAATTTCTGTAGTATCTTTAGCAACTTCCCAGTTTTCATTTATGATTTTATTATGCTTTTTTCTCTCTTTCTTTGTGAATCTTGCTAATAGTTGATTGATCTTGTTTATTTTTTCAAAGAACCAATTCTTGCTTTCATTAATTTTTAAAATTTTTTTCTAGTATTTCCAGTTCATTAATTTCTGCTCTATTTTTTATTATTTACTTCTGCCTTCCTATTTTTGGCTCATTAGTTAGTAATTTTCCATTTTTAAAGCTGTGGTATTAGTTACTTACGTAGTTTCTTTCTTCCTGATGAATGATTTCAAAGCTATAAATTTTCCAAGATGACTTTTGTTGTGTCCCACAAATTATGAAAATTCATGTCTTCATTTTCATTTGTTTCCAGGAACCTTTAAATTTTCTTCTTGATTTCATTTCTGATCCACTGATTGTTCAGTAGTGAGCTGCTTAATATCCAGGTGTTAAAGTTCTTTTTCTCTGTGCCTGTTTGTAATTCACTTCTATTTTCAGCACCTCGTGATTAGAGAGCATATTTTATGCAATTTTATTTCTTTTTGATTTTATGGAGGTATGTTATATGATCCAACATGTGATCTGTCTTCAAGAATGACCCATGTGCATTGGAGGGGAATGGACAATTAGTTTTCTGGGGTTGGAAACTGTTATATATATATATATATATATATATATATATATATATATACATATATTAAGTCACTTTCTTCCATTTTTTTCCTTCAAAACCAGTATATCATTGTTAAGTTTTAGTTTGGTTGAACTATAAAGAATTGATGGGGGGTGTTGAAGTCTCTCACTAATATTGAGTTGTTATTGATATCTTCCTTCAAGTCAATTACCAAGGTGTTTTAAGTATTTTGGTGTCCGTTCCTTCACTGCATATATGTTTAGTAGTGTGATCTGTTCCTATTGTACACATCCTTTGATTTTTAAGAAGTGCTCATATCTTTCTCATAAACTTTAAAGCTTGAAGTTTATGTCATCTGATATGTTGTTTATGGCCAGCCCAGGCCCTTTAAGAGTGAGTTTGGCTCTGACTATTCAGATGTGATTTTTCAAGCGACAAAGAGTTGGATTCAATTTTCTTCTTAAATATATCTTTATTTAGAAACCTTAAATGAAAACATGATTGTAGTTGGATTTCAGTCATATAAAGTACACCCACCTTCACCAGTCAACATTCCTATCACAATTGCCCTAAATTTCCCTCCTCCCCACCCCCCAACCTGTATTTGAGACAGACTTTCTACCTCTCTCATTCATTCACATTGTTATGATTGTTGTCAGTTTAGTTATTTCTCTAACTGCACACACTACTCTTTGTGGTGAGCTTCATAATGTGAGCTGGCCCTTCCAACCCTCATCTCTATTGTCTCTGAGGATTATTACAAAAATTTATTTCAATTTTCTGATCCATTTTGCTACTCTGCTACTTTTGTGCATTTAGTTTGTAACCATTGAGAGAGATGATTTTTGTGGGGATTTGTACCATATTTTTGGTAAAACTTTTGCTTGTTTATGAGGCCTGTCTATCTTAAGCAGACCCTTAAGTTCTTTTAAGGCTACCTCTGATTTTTTAAAGTTCTAACACTGTTCTTTATCTTTCAAGTAGTGTATCCTTACTGCAAACCTAAAATAAAGTATTACTATGTGAAGTCTTTGTTGAAGCATTCATTTCATTGATTTTTTTTATATCCCACCACCCAGGCCTGGAAAGTTGCTTTTGATAAATATGCTGCAATTCTTAAGCTTGCTTATTTTGTATGCAATTTCTATTTTTGGTCTTACTGTTTTCAGTATTCTATCTCTATGTGTTTTTTTTTTTCATTGTGATTATGATGTGTCCTGGGAGCTTTTATTTGGATCTTTATTAGCTGATACTCTTTTGGCATGTAGGATGTGGGTGCAAGCATTTTTTAGCTCTGGAAACTTGTTCAGTGATGATGCCTTTGACTGTTACTTTTTTATAAGGGTTTTCTTCCTAGCACTTTAGGTTCCCAATGCTTCTGATGTTGTTTCTTTTAAATATGTTTCTTTTATTATGAAAGTCTTTTCTTGTCTGTTCACTTATTTTGAGGATATTTTCCATCTTCTATTTGTTTATTTTAAGACTCTTCTCCAATTTCTTCTGCTGACTGGTATTATGCAGCTCATCTTCTGTCTCACTGATTCTATCTTCAGCAACTTTTACTCTGCTAGTGAGGCTTTTCAGTGAGCTTTTAATTTTACATACCATTTTTCAGACCTGATATTTATGCTTAAAGTTTTCCAATTTATATTCTCATATCCTCTTGAGTATATGGGCTGTCCATAAGAATGGTGCTTTTATTAGTCCAAGCATTGTCCATAGCTCATAGGCTTTCCCACCATCTCTTGTTATTATTCTGTCTTTTTACTCCTGATGATGCTCTTACCTGGGCTCACTCCTGGGATATTTCTTACAGACAAGACAAATAAGGTGTGCATACATATAAGAAATTGAATAACTTTCAGATCATTATACAAGGCAAAAGGGGGATCAGTATCAAAATATTGCAGTCTGTATGTTTTTGTTTTGTTTTGTTTTTGTCCCCAGATTCACAATACAAACCCGGCAAGGGTCTGGGTTGAGGTGTATATGGGGTGCATTTACTGTACCTCCTCCTTCTATACAGTCAGTGTAAAGAACACAGCCTGTGATAAGAATTGGGAGGTCTTATTATTTCTTTTCTTTTCTTTTTTTTTGATTTTTTCTTTAACTTCTTTTTTAAACACCCCCTTCACTAATACAATTTTCCCGCCACCAGTGGAGTCTGTACGTTTTGTTTTGAAATAATTTTGATATGATTCCAGCCCAAACATGGCAATGATGAGCCTGCAGTTCCACAGCACAGGAAGCTGTATCCATGACACCAGAGTGATAATGACAGTGACACTCAGTGGAGCAATTTTCAGTAGGCTATAGCTGAATGTATCTACTGGGGATCCAGTTCATGAACAAAGATGAAGCTGGATCAAGGGGCAACACTGGCCAAGAATAATTGTTCTTGCCCCAAATGTTAAAGGTAGAAAATATTTTCTTCTATTTTCTTCTCTCCAAAGCCTAACGTTTCCTTTGTGTAGGTCTGTAATAAGATGGAGTGATGGAATGTGCTTTGGGGAATCATCCCAGAAATGGATTTTATTGTTTATTCTGGTGTCCATTGCTCTGTAGTTGATTTATTGCCAATAAAGTTCTTTCTCAATCCAATGATACAAGCTACAAAAACAAACAAAAATCTAGAG
>PVKC010042346.1:0-11970 GCA_004027635.1 Crocidura indochinensis
GATACATGAGTGCATGTACCCAAAATATAAAGCTGCAGGTCTAGTAGGTTTAGTCCAGTTGAGGGAGACAATAAAGAAATAAGTTGTTGGAGCTTGAGAAGGCTCAAAGAATCATTAAAGCAAGGGAAAAGGGATAGAGGACTAGAATGAGGGAATGGGTGGGGGGAATGTGTAGAAAATGCTTGGGGCAAGAGGCAAGGAGGTGAAACCTGAGACTACCATGTGTGGGGAGAAAAGTGAGTCCAGGGCTGGCCCTGGGCAGCCAGATGCCAGCTGTGGGCACAAAGAGGCAGGAGGTTAGGCAGTGGGAAAGGAGAATGTGGTCAGGGACTGAGCCATGCTGGGTGTCACAGAGAGCTGAGAGTCTGTTTTACTCTTAGTAGGCTGGGAAGCAAAACCAAGGACTGTAGCTAAGAAATGAAAACATGTTGGGCACTGAAAACAGGGCACACAGGAAGCATTAAAGAAGCAATGCTAGCTTTTAGTTTCACTTTCCGTTACTCTTTGGTAAGCCAACTCAGCTTTACAGAAATAATGTTTCTTCATTAGAATATGAAAGGAAGGATAGAAAGCAAATATAAAAATTCTAATCTTAAATCCTTAGGTCTAATTATTGAGTGTTTGGCATCTGCAAGAGGTTAATTTGCAAATCACACCGTTTCTAGTCATAAGGGGTCATACCTTTGGTTTGAATTTTGGGCCACACTCAGCAGTGCTGGGGAATTAACTTTGGGGATCCATTTTTGCATTGTGGGGTAGAGGATTTGGGGGGTGCTGTGAAGTGCAGGGATCAAATCTAGGTCACATGTGTAATGCATGAGGTCTGCCCTTGGAGCTATCTCTCTGACTCATTCCCTTTTGTTCTGATGCTCAACTCTAGTTTGTTGTTTGTTTGTTTGTTTGTTTGTGGGATACCTAGCAGTGTTTGGCAGGATGCTTCTCTCAACTAGGGAATATATGATGCAAAAAATCATCATACAAAGCATGCAATTACTCGTGACTACTCTGGCAGTGCTGGGGAACCATGTGTGGTGCTGAGGTTTGAGCTAAGACTGACTCATGTAGAGCAAGTGCCTTAGCTTTTCTACTTTCTCTCTGACTCCTCAACTGCGTATTTTTTTTAAACTTCATTATGGCTATTTCCAAATTTTATACAAAATTAAAGCACCACATTTCAAACAATGCAGCAAAATGCTAGCCTTATTTCTTCATATTGCTATTCATTTTCTTCTCCTTCCTTAAGCTGAGTTACTTGATAGCAACTCAGACATGTCATGCATGAATGCTTCAGTGTGTATCTCTCAAAAGGAACTCTTTCATTTGTTCCTTGCTACAACATCATTATCACATCAAAACAAACAGCTATAAATCTGTTTTTTAATTAAAAACAATTTTTGGGGGGGGGCTGGGCGGTGGCGCTGGAGGCAAGGTGCCTGCCTTGCCTTGTGCTAACCTAGGACGGACCACGGTTCGATCCCCTGGTTCCCCATATGGTCCCCCGTGCCTGCCAGGATCGACTTCTGAGCGAATAGCCAGGAGTAACCCCCGAGCGTCACCGGGTGTGGCCCAAAAACAAAAAAAAAATTTTTTTTTTGTTTTTTGGTTCACACCCAGCGGCACTCAGATGTTTCTCCTGGCTCTGTGCTCAGAAATCACTCCTGGCAGGCATGAGGGACCATATAGGATACTGAATTCAAACCACCATCCGTCCTGGATTGGCTGCTTGAAAGGCAAACGCCCTACCGCTGTGCTATCTCTCTGGTCCCAATTAAAAAAAAATTTTTTTTTTGGTTTTTGGGCCACACCCAGTGATGCTCAGGGGTTACTCCTGGCTATGCGCTCAGAAGTCGCTCCTGGCTTGGGGGATCATATGGGACGCTGGGGGATTAAACCGCAGTCCGTCCTAGGCTAGCGCTGGCAAGGCAGACACCTTACCTGTAGCGCCACCTCGCAGGCCCCCAATTAAAAATGTTTTAATAATATATTTAAGCACCACAGGGGCCGGAGAGATAGCACAGCGGTAAGGTGTTTGCCTTAGGGGCAGAGGTCGGTGATTCAAATCCCGGCATCCCATATGGTCCCCCGAGCCTGCCAGGAGTGATTTCTGAGCATGGAGTCAGGAGTAAGCCCTGAGCACTGCTGGGTGTGACACCCCCCCCATTAAAAAATATTTAAGCACCATGATTACAAACATGTTTCTAGTGGGGTTTCAGTTATATAAAAAGAGCACCCACCTTTACCAGTGCAACCTTCCCACCACCAATGCCCCCATTTTCTTCCTTCCCCCCTACCTGTACTGGAGATAGGCATTCTATTTCTCTCATTCACTCACTACCATTGTACCATTGTCATGATAGTTGTTAGTATAGTTATTTCTCTTATTTGTTTGTTTGTTTGGTTTTGGGCCACATCCAGTGGTGCTCTGGGCTAGGTTGCAGCCTCCATTGTTCTTAAAGCTGGTACTGCCTCCTCTTTCTTCCTTATCCTATTGGGGCTCTGCCCTCAGCAATGGACTTATCTACAAGCACCCAGGAAGCTGTGCCCTGAATCCTTCCTGTCCTCCTCAGTCCTCTGCCTTCTCTTAGCACCTTTCCCTCTCTAGATTTGTAGTCCCAACCCTGAGCTCATATGGTTCTGGCATGTGGGGCTTGAGAAGTGTCTATGTCAAAGATGAACTACTCTGGGGACCAGTAAGCTTGTGGTCTCCTTGTTCCCTAAATCAGAGCCACCCCCAATTTCTCCACACAAATTTTCACTTACCCTTTCTTGTTGCTACAGTGACTGGGGGCTGCTCATTTTAGTCTTGGTGTTCACACAGGTTTTGGCTACAGGGCTCGCCCCACACACTGGGTTGCGATGCCCTCAAGACTGAAACTATTGTGTTGTGGGGGATGTCACAGCTTAGTACCACTGGGAATGTGGCCTTGGTGGGGATGGGGCTCTAACTCATGGCTTCACAAGTACAAGACAGGCACTTTGCCACTGAGTCATCCCCAGGATTCTCAATGACCACTTTAGAAAGTCAGTATTTCCAGGGGCTGGAGAGATAGCATGAAGGTAAAGCGTTTGTCTTGCTACCAGAAGGTCTGTGGTTCAAATCCTGGCATCCTGTATGGTCCCCTGAGCCTGCCAGGAGTGATTTCTGAGCATAGAGCCAGGAGTAACCCCTGAGTGCTGCCAGGTGTGACCTCCCAAAAAAAATGAAAGTCAGTATTTCCTTGGTACCACCCACATAAATTGGATGATGGAGTTATTGTCCACTGCTTAGTTTTTCGGGGTGCACCAGCTCCTTTTCCTTGTTTTTTTTCCTCCTCCTCCTTCTGCTTTTTTATTTGTTTGTTTGTTTGTTTGTTTTAGGCCACACTCCATAGTACTCCAGGTTTCTCTAGGCTCTACACTCAGTAATTACTCCTGGTAGTGCTCAAGGGACCATATGGTTTTGACCAGGTCAGTCTCATGCAAGGCAAGCACCTTATCTACTGTGCTCTCTCTCTCTGGCTCCTGCACCAGCTTGTTTTAGATGTAGACCTGGCCATATTCAGCAACTCCTCCTGACTTAATGCTATGGATGTTTGAGAGATCTTATACCATGTTGGGGATATCCTCCATGAAAAGTTCCTCTTGGAGCATCTTCTCAGTATCAATGATGGAATTTTCTGTTTGGTTTTTTTGGTGGTAGTGGAGAGTGATTAGGCCACATTTGCAGTGCTCATGGGCTATTCCTAGCTCTGTACTCAGGAGGTAATATGTAGTGAGAGGGATTTGAAACCAAGTTCTGCTACATGCAAGGTCTAAGTTTTTAAGGTGTATAACTGAAGTTTTGGTTTCATGATTGCTAGGGAATCTTAGCTACTCCCATTAATGACAGTGATGTTTACTGGTTTCTGTTCATACAGGAGATAGGCAGATGTAGACATCAGCATCTCACTTCATTTCTTGTGAAGTTCAGGTTGGTGTCAGTATTGACCAAGACCTTGCACCAACCCTAACCTGAATCTAAAAATGACCCATGTAAATAATGGAATCATTTTGTTCCCTTCTTGGGTATGGATATTAGGCAATATCAAACAGATCTTCCCAAATGAGGTCAGGAGGGAGAAGGGGATGGAGATGACTAACAGACAGTGGTAGATAATCTTGGGGACTCTGCTGGTGATGAAAGCACAGTAACTGTAGATATCAAAACCACAGAAGTTAACACTATCATAGCCATGTTACCTAAACTACAAAAATTTGATTCAACACACACACACACACATACACACACATACACACCACACCAAAACAAACAAAAAATATATGTTTACAGCTGGTCATATACCTTGGGAGAAGTACTTCCCAAAGAGTACTGGGAGGTCTTAAGACCAGGTAATACTTGGCCATTGAACCTGATAGTTCAATACTATTCCTGATGCTGTGATGTTGTCAGAGGTCTCTCTGGAGTTGCTCAGGGAACCATATGGTGTTGAGATCAAATTTGGGCCTCACACTTGCATAGCATGTATCCTGAGTTCTGTACCCATTTTCAATACCAGTATTTTTTTCTATGTGTTGCCACGGATCAAATCCAAGGCTCACATATGCCTGATGAATGTAGTGCCACTAAACACATATTTAAACCATTTTTAAATATATTAGTTTCTGGTGTTAAATGCACATTCACACTGTTATGAAACCTTCACCTTCATCTATCCCTCTTCAGAATATTTTCCTCTTACCCTACTGAAACTCTGTCCCGTTAAGCACTGAGAGTCCTCTTCTCTCTCCACTGGATAACTTCATTCATCTGTCTATGAGTACAAAAAATTACTGTGTACTTAATATTACTGAGCTAGACAATATTTATTCTTTTGTGTGATTGGCTTATTTTACTGAACATAATGTCTTGCAACATGTGTCAGAATTTTGTTATTGTTGTTGTTGATTCACCCGTGGAGGGATACTTGAATGACTTCCAACCCTGTCTCTTGTGAATAATATGCCAATGAACCTGCCTCTACAACCTCTGCTTTTTTTTTTTTGTTTGTTTTGTTTTTGTTTTTGGGCCACACCCGGCGGTGCTCAGGGGTTACTCCTGGCTGTCTGCTCAGAAATAGCTCCTGGCAGGCATGGGGGACCATATGGGACGCCAGGATTCGAACTAACCACATTAGATCCTGGATCAGCTGCTTGCAAGGCAAATGCCACTGTGCTGTCTCTCCGAGCCCACAACCTCTGCTTTTAGTTTTTTGGGACACACACTCAGAAGTAAAAGGAATCAATGGCTTATATGGTAATTCTGTCTCAGGAAATCCTATTCTACTAATTCTTGCTGCCCCCATATACTATTCCTTAGTATAACTATAATGTAATTTATTATTTATTGATAACTTTTCTCTGACATGGTTTGCTAGCATACATATCTACCAGTAGTGCATACATATCTACCATATAATAACATATATATCTACCAGTATTAAGAGTTCCTAGCTGATTGCACAACTTATCCAATAATGGGTATTATCAGATTTCACAATTTTGTCAATTTGTAAATAATTTGTAAATAAATAAAACAATTGGAACTGGAGAGATAGCACAGCGGTGTTTGCCTTGCAAGCAGCCGATCCAGGACCAAAGGTGGTTGGTTCAAATCCCGGTGTCCCATATGGTCCCCCGTGCCTGCCAGGAGCTATTTCTGAGCAGACAGCCAGAAGTAACCCCTGAGCACCGCAGGGTGTGGCCCCAAAACAAAAAACAAACAAAAAAATAAATAAAACAATTATTATAATCTTTTTTGAGGATTCCACACCTGGCAGTGCTCAGGGGTTACTCCTGGCTTTGCACTCAGAATCACTCCTGGCAGGCTCAAGGGACCATATGGGATGCCAGGAACTGAACCTGGGTCTGTCTTGGGTTGGCCACTTGCAAGGCAAATGCCCTGTCACTGTGCCCTGGCCCCAATTATTAAAATATTTTTTGGTTTTTGGACCACACCCGGTGACGCTCAGAAGTCGCTCCTGGCTTGGGGGACCATATGGGAAACCAGGGGATCGAACCGCGGTCTGTCCTAGTCTAGTGCAGGCAAGGCAGGCACCTTACCTCCAGCGCCACCGCCCGGCCCCCAATTATTATACTTTTATTATTTTTTGTTTCAGATAATCACTTCAGTTACTCATGCTCCTACAATTTTGTTTGTTTGTTTTCGTATCATACCCAGCAGTGCTCAGGGGTTTCTCCTGGCTCTGCATTCAGGAATCACTCCTGGCTGGCTTGGGGGACCATATGCTAGAGATTATACATAGGTTGGCCAATGTACAAGGCAAGTGCCCTACCTCCTGTGCTATTTCTCCAGCCCCCTTCTTACTTGTTTTAGTGAATTTTTTTGAAGTTTTAATATATCTGTGTCTGATATAGGACAGTTGGTATATATATATATATATATATATATATATATTTTTTTTTTTTTGGGCCACACCCGGTGACGCTCAGGGGTTACTCCTGGATATTCACTCAGAAGTCGCTCCTGGCAGGCACAGGGGACCATATGGGAACCGGGGGAATCGAACTGTGGTCCGTCCTAGGCTAGCGCAGGCAAGGCAGCAGGCACCTTACCTCCTGCGCCACCTCCCAGTTCCCACAGTTGGTATAATTTTATCCTTTTTTTAGATAGTGAGAATTGGGCCACACCTGACTATGCTCAGGATTTACTTCTGGTGCTGTGCTTAGAGTTTACTCCTGGTGGAGCTCAGACTTCAATATGTTGTTCTAGGGATCAAACCCAGGTTAGTTACATATAAGGCAAATACCTTACCACTGTCCTATCACTCTAGCCCTATCCTCTTTACATGGACAACTAGTTAGCTAGCTGCAAGCTTCCATGGCTGGTGGGCTGGCCTTTGTGATCTGGACTTGCTTACTTGATTAATTTGTGTTCCTATATTCATGACATGTGCCTTCTTTACCATAAGGTGACAATGATGTATTGAGAGGGACTGATGTAAGCAGAACTGGGCATTCATTGTCTAGTTGTTATTGCACCTGGTAGAGGACAAGAGTTCACTTGCTGGTTAGAGAAAGTGTGACTCCACTATTCATAGGGCTCACAGCCACATATTTCAATTCTGATAGTGTAAAGAGAAGCGTGAACACAGAGAAACAGATGAAACATTGTGAGAAAACATGATGAAGGAGATAAGGAATCCAGGTCTGAATATGTCTAAGAAGGCAGTAGTCAGGGATACTGGCTGCTTCACATAGGATCTGTGTGGTATGAAGACAAAGAGCTGAGTTCTCCAGATAAACAAATTCATGTCCCCAAGTCCTTATTTAGTAGCTTGTGACCCTCACAATTTATTCCTTTTCTTCTTTATTGTTTTTGGGTTACACCTGGAGATGATTACAGCATAGCCTTGACTCTGTGTTCAGGAATTCCTCCTAATAAGACTCCAAGGACCATATGTGTTTCTAGGGATAAAGCCCAGGTCAGTTGCATGCAAAGCAAGCACCTGTTCTGCTGTACTATTGCTCTAATCCCTGAGAAACTCTTTTTTGTTTATTTGGGTCACACCGAGCAGTAATCAGGAGTTTTTTTGACTCTGCACTTGGAAATTACTCCTGTGGTGCTTAGGGGACCATATGTAATACTAGGGATTGAACCTGGGTTGGCCACATGCAAGGCAGTTACCCTACCCACTGTACTATTGCATTGACCTCTCAGAAATTCTTGAGACTTCACTGAGTTGCTATTTCCTGATCCATTTGTAGGCATAACAATACTAACAGAGAAAGAAATAGAAACAGAAATAACAGAGAAAGAAAGCTCAGTGAGCTGGAGCACAGGGTTTGCATGTAAGAGGTTCAGACTCAGTCCCCAGTACCACATGGTTCTATGAACACTGCTAGGAATAAGCACACAGTTGGAAATAGCTCCTGAGAACCACTGACCACAAAACTACAGTGGCCCCCAGTAAACTACTATAGCCCCAGGTTGGTCCAGGAAAAAGATAGCCCTCTGAATATCTATTCAGCTCCTGCAAGTATTCAACAAGTTTAAACCTCTTCATTGATTCACTACCGTTATTGAGTACTTACTATCTGCTAAACATGGGAAATGGATGTGAAAATAAGAACGAGCTAAGAAAAGTAAAATGTAAAATAAACCCAAATAAAGACCAATGGATCTATGTCAAATAAAAAGATTTTGCACATCAAAAGAAACTCAAGCTTAAGTGAAAAGACATGCTACTGAATAGAAAATATTTACACAGGGTATATCAGATAATGGGTTGATCCATGATTCAAGATCCAGGGGCTGGAGCAATAGCACAGTGGATGGGGCATTTGCTTGTATGCAGTGGACCCAGCTTCAATTCCTGGTATTCCATATGGTCCTCCATGGTTGACAGGAGTGATTTCTTATTTATTTATTTATTTATTTATTTTTTTGCTTTTTTGGGCCACACCCGTTTGATGCTCAAAAATCACTCCTGGCTTGGGGGAACCATATGGGACACCGGGGGATCGAACCGCGGTCTGTCCTACGGTAGCGCTTGCAAGGCAGACACCTTACCTCTAGCGCCACCTTCCCAGCCCCCCAGGAGTGATTTTTTTTTTATTTTGGTTTTTGGGTCACACCCGGCAGAGCTCAGGGGTTACTCCTGACTCCATGCTCAGAAATTGCTCCTGGCAGGCACGGGGGATCATATGGGGCACCGGGATTCGAACCGATGCCCTTTTGCATGAAAGGCAAACGCCTTACCTCCATGCTATCTCCCGGGCCCCCCAGGAGTGATTTCTAAGTGCAGCCAGGAGTAAACCCTGACCACCACTGGGTGTGGCCCCCAAACCTCCCTCCTTCAAATAAAGAATACAGTCAAAATTAAAAAAAATACAAGATATATAAAAAAACTCACATAACTCAACAAAAAAATTCAATGATCCTATCGATAAATGGGGAGAGGAGATGAATGTGGGGGTAATTCTGAGGCTCAGTGGTTGACTGGTTTCCTTGGATTGACAGCTGCCACTTGTAACTTGCTTTCAGCAGCCTGCAGTTCACACTATTTGCCTGTTGATGTTTGTGTTGACCCTGAAATAGACAGGTCAACAGCAAGGAGCATCCCACAAGAAACCAGACAGAGTCAGGGGGATAAGTGCATTTTGGCCAGGGGGTGTTGAGAAGCTCCTTGGATCTTAGCCAGCCAAGCTTCTAGCTTTCTGCTGCTTTCCCTGCCACTTTTATCAGCCAGAATTTAACATAAATCATGTGAAGGGTCAAGGTACTTGTGCTAATTAACTCTTTCCTTCCCCAAAGCATAAAAATGTCTAGGAAAAAGTGTTCATCAGTGTTGCATATATAAACATTTCTAATTTTATCACGATTTGGAATGTATACACATTTCTGGACCTACCCTGATCCTATCCTGATCAGTGATTGGACCCTACTCTAGGGTGTGACCTGGCATTCTGCCCCTACCCTAGGGTGGTACCTGATTCTAGTGGATAAAACAGAGGTCTGTGTAAGGTTTGGGGCTTTTTGGGTTGGAACGGATGCTGAGTCATTGGACCTCAGTTCTTTCCACCGAATAAAGCTGATATTTCCACAAGTCTGACTCTCTGTGAGCTGTTTACCCGCCGATTCACCTCAGAACCACTGGTTACTGGGTTGTAGACGCGTTCTCCGAGCTGGAGGGGAGAGAACTCGTCCTCCCTACCTACGTTAGTGAACCTCTCTTGGGAACGGATTTCTTCAATCAGCACTCATGATTAAGGAAATGCAAATACAGTAAAAACAATGAGTTACCATCTCATGCCAGAGAGAATGGCACATATGTAAAATATGGAAGCAACCAGTTTTGTTGAATTATGGTGAGAAAGGATCCCTTATAAACAATTAGGGCCCAGGAGATAGCATGGAGGTAAGGCGTTTACCTTTCATGCAAAAGGTCATCGGTTCGAGTCCCGGTGCCCCATATGGTCCCCCGTGCCTGCCAGGAGCAATTTCTGAGCATGGAGCCAGGAGTAACCCCTGAGCACTGCCGGGTGTGACCCAAAAACCAAAAAAAAAAAAAAACAAAAAAAACAAAAAACAATTAGTGAGCATGTCATCTGGCCTAGCCTTTATGAAAAAATGAGATGGTGCTCTATCCAAAAGCTAGGGATAGAATTACCATATGATCCAGCAATGCCACTTTTAGGCATTTATCCCCCCCAAACACAAAATAATTAATTGGAAAGGCTCTATGTATATAACTTCATCCTTTCCCTTAATAATAGCCAAGATATGGAAGCAACCCAAACACCCAATTACAGATGAATGGATCAAGAAGTTAAGAATGTCTGCTCCAGGGACCGGAGAGATAACATGGAGGTAAGGCATTTGCCTTGCATGCAGAAGGTTGGTGGTTCAAATCCCGGCATCCTATATGGTTCCCCGAGCCTGCCAGGAGCGATTCCTGAGCATAGAGCCAGGAGTAACCCTGAGCGCTGCCAGGTGTGAACCACCCCCCCCAAAAAAAAACAAAAAACAAAACCCAAAAAATAAAAGAATGTTTGCTCCAGAGGTAGGTATGGGGAAGGGTGGGAGGAAAACTGAGGACATTGGTGTTGGGAAATGTACAATTGATTTTGTACGCTATATAACTGAAATGCAATCACGAATAATTTAGTATCTGTGAAAAAACACACCTGTATTATGAACAACCTTGTATCCATGGTGTTTAAATAGAGTACTTAATTAAAAAAAAGAAGTTGTGAAATGTATACACACAGAATAGTATGCACTGCTAAGAAAAGAAAATCACACAATTTGCAGTAACATAGATGGAATTAGAGGAGATCATGCTGAGTGAAATCAGTCAAAAGAAAAAGATATTGCCTTTTTTTAAATATGGGACTTAAAGATGCACACCAATATATCAACAAATTTCCAAAGGCAACATAATGAGAGAACTGATCCAAGCAATTGAGTTGCATATCATGTTTGAAAGGAAGAGTCTTGGGGGTTCTTGGAGTGGACGTGGGAAAGAGTATATACTGGTGGCAGGTATGGTAATAGAATTATGTATGTGAGAAATCATCATTAATAGCTTCATAAACTGTGGAGGCTCAAATTTTAAAAAACGAGGGGTCAAAAAGATAGCTCTACAGATAGGGGTGTTAGCAAAGAATACCTAGAATAGATATATCAAAGATATTTGCAAGAAGGGAGCAAAAGCAGATTATTTTGAGCAAGGTGCACTTCTGTAATACAATTCAAATTGCTGTTTTCAAATTTAAAAGTGGTCCTCAAAATTTCCTTTTTTATCAAAATGCCCTGGGACCCTATAAAACTGTAGGTTCCCAGTTTTCAGAAAGATAGTATCAAGGATAATGCACTTGCCTTGCATGCAGTTGACCCCACCCACCCACCCACCCACCCAGGTCAGTTGTCCAAGCAACGCAAGATCTCCTAAGGCTTTTTCTAAGCCCTGCGCAGGCCAAGGCAGCATTGCCTGTTGGCCAAGGATTCATATACTGTCATAGAAGTGAATGGGGCTAGCACTGCACTCAGATGCCTGGAGTTGGAGCTCTGATTCTGCCATTTTCATACAACACATAAACTTGGGCAGGTAGGAGAGTTCCATTTGAACTCTTCTCTTCCCATTTGTAAATCTGGTCTTAGAGGTCATGAAATAAGAGAGCTAGGGAGAAACAAAGCGAAGGGGAAAAGGAGAGAGAGAAAGAAGGGAGAGAGAGAGGAAAGAGAGAGGGGGAATGAGAGCGGGAGAGAGAGAAAGAGAGAGTACATACAGCAGCTAAGACACTAATCTTGCATGCCACCACCAACCTGGGTTTGATCCCCTGGAGCCATATATGATGCCACTAGTAATGATCCTTGAGTGAAGACCAGGAGTAAGCCCTGGGAACTGCTGGGTGTGGCCACAAACCCAAACTAAACCCAAACAAAAAGCTAACACCAAAAACTCTGGTCTTGTCTCCATAGGCCTCTGT
>PVKC010042347.1:0-11985 GCA_004027635.1 Crocidura indochinensis
GTTGGCCCACTCCCACGAGGTCCGGATGTCAGCAGAGGACAAAGAAACACAAAGAAAAGACAAGACTTACAGTTCTTAGCAGTCAGCCCTACTGGGCAGGCTTGGATACGGAGTGAAATGCTATTTTCATAAAGGTTCACCATATCCCTTTCTGAAAGGGATTTTTCCATTTGGCCTTAGATGATCCACAAAATACATGTCATTGTGCTAAGTTCTGGCCATGCATAAGCTGACCTGGCTCAATCTCTGCCATCACGTATGGTCACCAAGTGTCATCACTGAATGCAGAGACAGGAGTAAGCCCTTCACATACTGTGTATAGCTCCAAAACAGAATAAGTCTAATGAATATAGATTTTAGAAAAAGGGTATTATAATGAATTCAAGGGAGATTGTGCTGGCTGTATTGGTGAAAGAATTTCATCAGAATCTACTTCATTAACACATTGTGATCTTACAAGCTACTAGATGAATTTATAATTTGTCTCTTTTCATCTTTTTAAACATTGAGTTAGCAATTTTAATTAAAATATTCAAAACCACACACTAAATTGCAGAGAAGGGATTTGAACCCAGCCCTTTGGACTCCAAGGACTACATTTACTTTAATGTAATATGCTCTATTTATCATTAGACCACATTCTATTACCAGGGCCGAATCTAGCTAAGAGGCATATTCAGAGATGCTGAGAAGGTCACAGTCATGCCTGAAGGGTATAAAAAAGGCTCGTGAATCAGAAAAACTTACACCACATTTCATTTGAATACCTGCAGGTCGATATTTTATAGAGTATATAAAATGGCAATAAAAGATAATGGAGAAAATAAAGATAATTCATTTTCTCAGAGGCATTGATCATCAGGAGAGGTATATTTTCTTTCTCTCTTTTGTACCAAATGGGGAATTTGTTCAATATTCTTAATTTACATAAAATATACAATGCAATCCGACACTTTAAGTGCTCCTTGCATTTAGTTCATGACTATAAAATCGTTTCCAGAAAGGAGAAAGTTCTCTGTGTGTTTTATTTACATTTTCCCAAGTCCAACTTTGAAGCCATTAAATGAATAATTCATCAGGCATGATGTTTAACGACTTTGTACAGGGCTTTTTATTTCAACTTCTCACTTGGTGCACACATTTGCCATAGACTTGTCAACAATCACTTGAGGATTCACCTCTTTTTCTCCATAAAACAAGAGTTGAAGTGCAGAAGAGTTTTCCCTCATTACCCACAAGCGTTAGCCATTTCATGTCATATTGAACGGACAACTAGTCACATTTGCCACCTTCCTTTAATATTTACCGTGGAAGTCAATTAGGTTTCAGTCACAATGATACGGCTTCTGTAATCCACACAGAAGCAGCTCATTGGAGTGGAACAGCACACACAGAAAAGCAAGAATGCTTAAATAATGGATTTAATAGGGAAAATACTATAGAAGCATAAGAGTGTTTTTAGAAAGGGTTGGCTCAGTGCTGGCACAGGAATTTAAGCTGGGCATTACTTGAAGTTAGCAAATGATCCACTTGAGTGAACTTCAAAAGCCATTCAATTAGATGATAACTTGAGGGTTGTTTTCTGTGATATTTTTTTAGCTACAAACTTATATCAGGTGTTGTCACAAAAAGTACCCCATAAAATGTCTCCAAAGTTGGATATCATCACTTTGGTTTGCAAAGTCAGCAGATTGAAATTCTATGCAATGATAGCTATGTAACTTAGAAAATTATGTTGATGTCTCTGATTTTTACATATTTCATTTGCAGCACAGAGGGAGTGAAGTATAATGCATGAGGTCTTTGTTTAAAAAAAGGATAGGGATCTATGCAAATTACTTAGAAGATTTCTGGTGCATAGGAATCATAAAAATAGTAGTTATATCTATAGCTGTTTCATTCTATTATCAGTCAGGTATAAAGTAGGGAACAAATAATTTAGGAAAATATTAGAAATACCAACTTAGCCTTATTTTTTAGATTTTTCTAAGGATAGCAAATCTGTCCACTGTTATTTACACAATGCTTCAAACTCTCCGTATAAAAGAGTTTTAAGAAAAGTTTATGGTTATAGGTTTAATAGTATCTTGATTCTACATTTTAAAAAAATTCTCTGTTCTTATTAAAATAGAAAAATCCATACTCATTCTGCATCTATAGTGACAAACTAGATTTTGGAAATAGATGCAAGCGCATGATATTTTTCAAAGCCTATAAAATATCTTAGGAAATTACCCAAAGTTGTGAAAAACAGTAAATTATTATTATTAATTATTGTTAATATTTTTATTTTTATTCTGTAGTAGTCACTATTACTTATTATGAATAGAAACCTCTAAAAGTATAATTAATACCTTATCAAATTCCTGAATATTGCCAGCAAGCTTATAATAATAAATTATTTGAATAAACAGAAACTTATAAAGGTAACATAGCTTGTTTGAAACTTTAAAATCAAAGAATGGCTTCTATATCATAAAAATCCAATCCCCAATCCATAGACAGTAGCTACTACTGCCAATGATCTTATAATTCTTGTTCCATACAATTTTCCCTGATAGCAAGTTTATTTTAAAGTTCTCCTGTCTTGATAATAGAACACTATATTTTTGTACTTGAGATTTGGTGTGTTCAAGTATACTGTCTCATCTAATGGACACTATTTTCAAATATTTTGAAAATAAAGCAAGCTTAGTGTAAATAGTAAAAAGAATTCTACCCATTGTGATTTGACCTTAGATCTTAACTTAGACTAGATCTTGAGTTTTTAAGTAACTTTTTATACAGTCTCTAAAATTTTCTCCTCTGTATTGAGATATTGTTATTTATAATCCAGTTAATAATGGTTTTATGCAAACATTATTCTAACACCATATCCACCAAAAAAGTGCCTGCTTCCTTCCACAAATGTCCAAAGGACATTTCCACTCATATATAACATATGAGAAAAATCTTTCTGTATCTGACCCTCTCCTTTTGACAGATTTCATTCAGCATGATACTGTCTAGTTTAAAACACTTTTGAAAGTCTTCAAACATATGAATCTCCTTGCTTTTTATAGAAAATATTGAACATTATTTTGACTTTTCTCTAGCTATTTTCTGTATTTCAAAAGTCAGGTAGCTGATTTTCCCTCCTAAGTAGTTTTGTTTTTTTTTTTTTGTTTGTTTGTTTGTTTTAGCTTCCAAAGTAGCAAAAGGTAGGAAGAAGTAAGGGAGGGTAGGTAGGTAGGTAGGTAGGTAGGTAGGTAGGTAGGTAGGTAGGTAGGTAAAGCAAGGAAGGGATGTAGCGAGGGAGGGAAGGAAGTGAGTGAGAGAAAGAAGGAAGGAGGAAGGGAGGAAAGAAGTGAGAAAGGATGGAAAAAGGGAAGGAGAAAAATGGAAGGAGAGAATAAAAGGCAGAAGGATGGAAGAAAAAAGGAAAGTAGGAGGGAAGTAGAGCAATATGGAAGAAAAGAGGGAAGGAAGATATCCTTTAAGCAGTGCTGGGAGTGACCCATGAGCATAAGCTGGGAGTAAGCCTTGAGCATAGCCTAGTGTGCCTCTCTTTGCCCTACTAAATTTGCATAAATACACCCCTATTCTCAATATATGCAATCAATGTGAACATGCTGGAACATTTATTTCACATGAAATTTTTGAACAATTACTTCTAGATATTCACACTTAAAGGTTTCTGGAAGGAAATAATGAAGGAAAAGGAGATAACTCATGGAGAAAATGGAAGTATACTTTTATCAATATTATTTGAGGACTATTTAAAAGTCATAAAGATAGTAGTTTCTGGGCAGTAGTTAGAAAAGAAAATATATCATAAATATGCATATTGGACTGGAGAGCTAGCTTATCAGTTGTAATACATTATTTCCATTTGGAAGTCCCAGCACCAATCCCAGCACGGTATACACTATGAGCATTCCTAGGAGTGACCACTCAGAACTGAGCCAGCAGTAACTCCTGTGCAGTGCTAGGTTATAACAATAGAAATAAAAGTTTTTAAAAGTAAATTTTAAATGTGTTTTTTAGCTTAAACATGGCTAATTCAAAACTATTTTATCCTTTTATTCTAACTTCTAGATAATTTCCTTGGAAACATTTATATGCCAGCACATTCCTTATATTTTAAATGAAATTCTAGATGTTACAAGAATGGTATGGTTGTTCATATGATTAGGAAAGGTCACTTAAGATGCCAATCTTTTTCTGCTGAAAGACTGCCTCACAAACAAAGAATCATGACTCGTCTCTCTGCTGAGGTGCATGACGAGATTATCTTACATATTATTGCCCGTTTTAGTAGAATGACACATGCTCAGACATGAAAGGTACCTGAAAGAGACTGGCATTTTTTTCTGAGATCAAAACAAAGGGAGGGCTTCACTGTAGAAAGGGTAGAAACTTGGAAAAGGACCAGTTCAGAATTAAAGCTCAACTCTGCTTCTTTGCAAGTTGTATGATTTCTGATAAATACCCTGACTTTTAGTCAGAGTTTGCACTTTTGCAAATTAAGAGCAATAAAACCTTATTGAAGAAAACTTTTCTGAGAACAGAAGATATGTATGAAGTATCTGAGATCTGTGATGAATAAAAAATAATGATCCAAGTCAGCAATATATGTTATTGAATAATCAAGTTCTAAATATGTTAATGTGTGGGTATAGGAAGAGGAAGAGGATGAAGAGGAAAAGAAATGAAACAATTGGTTTGGTGTTTCTAAACCCTTCCTTCAGCACTCATATTACATGCAACTTCACTTTGTTGTTTTTCATTTTCTTTTTTCTATTTTTCATTTTCTTTGCCTAACTGCCACAGATCTTGAATGTGTATGTATTATATGCAAGCTAAATGAGATTGATAGGGAAGATGGATTCCTGAATTGTTGCTAATGGTCTAGACATTTCACTGTTTTGTCAACAAAGCCCTATTGTTGAAAGCAATGTTTTCTCACTATGTCAATATCTCTGTTATGTTGCATTGATATTAATGGAACTGCCAGGAAAGAGCATTAATTAATCAGTTCCCAGAATATCTAACTGTCAGTCTTCATACTCCAGCTGAAAGTATTCAGGCCAGTAGGGAGGGTTTCCAGCACACGTTCAAGGCACCTGGGATGTGCTAAGAACATATTTCTGTAAGTTTTACTGAGCTTAAAGTTTATTCTCTTCAATCAATAACCAGGCTATGGTTTGTTACATAAGCAGTTATTTGAATAATACTTTATTTTTTCAGAAAAAATGTGTATTATACTAATTCTGATATATAATGACCAATAAATAACTAAATTAATCTAGAAAAAAGTTCAGCGTTGAACAATCTTCCATTTCTCAGTCAAAAATAAAACAATATCAATATAAAAAAAGAAAGCCAAAAATGATGCTTGGATCATCTTCCTTTTTGAAGACTCAAAGAAGATGTCATGAGAAGTCTATTATCACTTTTGTTGTATTCCCTGAGCCTTTCAAGCATACTGTAGAGGTCCTTTTCTAGAGTTTGGTTAAGCCACATTATTTTTCTGTCTGTGAAGTACAGAGCAAATGAAAGCAACAACTTGCCCTGTTAGGATCAGAATACTTTGCAGCACTTATCTTGGCATTTTTACCTCTTGCCTCTGGCACAAACCATAGATTGCTAATATCAAAACTTTTAAGTTGGTTCTTAGGGAGGATGCATGTACTTTTTATAGCTAAACATATATTCCAATTCAATCTACCTGAGCTCTGATAGAAGTTTTGGGGCAGAATTGAACCAATAAGAAAGCAGTATTATAGTACTTTTCTTTGATATTTTCTTGCTGTGTATCTTCTCAAGAATATCATGAAGAGAAGGGTAACTGAAATAAGACAGATATTCCTAAATCAATGGAATTTTATTAAATAGTCTCTCTTTAAAATCACTACCAAAAATATGAGCTGAAATAACTGTCTTGAATTGAAATGGTTCCCTTTACTCTCCTCACTTACTGGAGTTACTTTTACTTATTAAAGATTATATTATGGAAAAATTTAATCACACCTAGAAACAGTGCTACTGTTAACATGTTGACTCCCTGTGGGTATGGATCAACTGTATCCATCAGGTTAAAATAGTAAAGAATCCCAAACACTGGATTCTAAACAGTTGAAAAGATTTGAAATGTAATCCACTAATTCAAAATTTTAGAACATACAAATTTGCTCACATGTACATTAAGACAATAATATCTAACCTTAGGGATTTCCACCAAATTTTCCTAACACATGAAAAGAATATTAGTGTAAGTATGTGAAGTGAAGTGACATAGTATGATATAATTTTTCAAATCAATAGAATATATTAATTTGTCTCTATGAAAATTCCCTCATACGCTAAAAATCATTGATAAACCCAGCTGTTTTTTCCAATGGTGAGCATGTTGCATAAAAATATATTTTAATATAAATACTGGGAACATAACTTTCATTATTTTGCTCTTAAATCATTAAATGAAGGGCCAGAGTGATAACACAGTGAGTAGGGCATTTTCCTTGCATGCAGTTAACCCTGGTTCAATTCCCAGAATCCCATATGCTCTCCCAAGCTTGCCAGGAGTGATTTCTAAGTGCTTAGCCAGAAGTAACTGCTGAGCACTGCTGGATGTTTTCTAGAAACATAATAATAATAACAACAACAATAATATAAAATCATTAAATGGGGACACATTTTAGTTATCTGGTGACTAGAAAGAACCACAAATGTGTGAAGAAATTTATCCATACCATCTATAAAAATTAATGCAAATTCAGAATTCAAAATAAATATATGTAGCTTTGCACAAAATTAGAATATACCCTAAAATAAATAACTGAGAATTGTGATTGTCTCTGTGGTGACTTCTTCACCAATCTCTCTATTTGTCTGCTTTCAAGTATACTGAAACAATAAAGTAATTCTCTAAGGTTCCAAATTCCATATGTTTTCTAAATACACAATCATGCTACTAAATTCTTTGTGGAGAGAATATGAATACATGTTATCAAACGTTGGGATTTACTTGGCAAGCATGGAAAAAAGGAGTCAGTTTAGTGTTCCTAACTGTCACTGGAACTATAAGTTACTATCATAACAATGTCAATGAGTGAGGGAAGTAAAAAGCCTGTCTCCAATACAGGCAGGTGTAAGGAGAGATGTGGATATTAGTGATGGGAATGTTGCACTGGTGAAGGGGGTTGTTCTTTTTATGACTGAAACCCAACTACAATCATGTGTGTAATCACAGTGATTAAATAAAGATATTATTTTTAAAAATAACTGCATATTTTTAAAAATATATTTTTGTTGTAGGAAGGCTACCTGTCTGTGCTCAAGAGTTTTTTCCATGTTCTGCACTCAGCAATTATTCTTAGCATGGCTTGGAGGTTGATCTTTGGTAATTAGGATCAAACCTGGGTCAGCTGCAGGTAAAACAATTGCTTTCCCTTCTGTACTACCCTTTCAGCTTGAGCAGGTTAAAGAGGAGTGGAAACAATGGGTACTAGAGATTAGCTGGCTAGTAAAACATTGGGGAAAAGATATTTGAAGTAACCAACCTGTCGAATTAATGGGGAAACTTCTCTTAAGATGTGCTTTAAATGTGATCTCATTTTAGAATAATCATTTCCTAAGTTCATGTAGGAAAATGACTTATTTGATTGTGATTTTAAAAAGACAAGAATCATTCATTGAAGATATATGAAACATCACTACCAGGGTAGCACACTTTTAAAACAGAAATTGACCCATCAATTTAGGCAGCCATAACTGTAATCACAAAAGTTGAGCATTCATGGCTATAATTTAAGCACACCAATCAAATAAACCATTATTTCCTATAAAATAATAGTGAAGAATGTTATTGTTTTATGTTTAATAAAAATTATTACAATATTTCATTTTAAAATCAAAGGATGCAGGGTCGGAGAGATAGCATGGGGGTAAGGCGTTTGCCTTTCATGCAGAAGGTCATCGGTTCGAATCCCGGCGTCCCATATGGTCCCCCGTGCTTGCCAGGAGCAATTTCTGAGCATGGAGCCAGGAAAACCCCCTGAGCACTGCCGGGTGTGACCCCCCCCCAAAAAAAATGAAATGCTTATGGGAGCCAGGCGGTGGCACAAGAGGTAAGGTGCCTGCCTTGCCTGTGCTAGCCTTGGATGGACCAGACCACGGTTCGATTCCCCCGGTGTCCCATATGGTCCCCCAAGCCAGGAGCGACTTCTGAGCGCATAGCCAGGAGTAACACCTGAGTGTCACTGGGTGTGGCCCAAAAACCAAAACAAAATAATAATAATAATAATAAATAAAATGAAATCAAATCAAATCAAAGGATGCAGGTCTATAAATATTGCAATAATTGCTTGTTATTACACACACTTGTCCCAAATTTAATCCCCAATACCCTGATATCATGAGTAGACCTGAGCCCTATCTAGAGTTTCTGAGCAAAGAGTACCACCAGATGTGAGTACCACCAGATGTGGCCAAAAGAAAACTAAAATAAAATTATATACTTTATGCATTTAACTTAATATATATGTATATGTATGCATAATTCATAAACCTCAACAAAATTTTTTGAAATAACCTTTATAGCTGTGTTCTTTGTTTATTTAATTCTAATCTAGTGGAAAAAATTGGCATCAGAAACCAGTTATGGAAAATTTAATAGAAAGAACACAGATTCTAACATAGAGTGATAAATAAAACTATACCAAGTCATTTTCTAATTTTATAATCCAAGGAAAGATGCAAAGAACTAGAAAAAACTAGTCTCCAGTGGGCATATGCAGAATTACCATTTGGGTCACATGCCTAATGTAAACACACAGGATACAGTGAAAGATGAAAAATAATGATAAAAGTGAAATAAGATGTCAATATGTCAAGATGTCAAGATGTCAAAATGCCCACATATGAAAAAAAACAAAAAAGGAAAAAAAGAAAAAAACAACAAAGGAAATATGTGTAGGGAAAAGTGAAATAAAGTAAAAATTGACAATTAAGATTCACATTTTCATGATATAATAAACTGCCATAGTTATTAATATAATGTAAATTAAATTAAAAGTGTGAATAAATAAGGAGAAAGAAGCATAAAATAACCATAGGGGAGAAATACAATTAAGTAGATGTTTCAATATCAAAGCAATGAGAGAAGAGAGAGAAAAAAGGAAATTAGTAAGGAAGTATTTTCAAATAAATAGTTGATTCTAGGTTGGACAAGAGCAAGAGTTGTGGACAAAGTACAAATAATGTATTTGAGATGTCCTTTTGAATATAAAAATGGACTAATTGAGTTAGACATGGATATAAATGAGGCCTTGCCAGGAAAATATTATTTTCTGAAATGTTTGAAGTTCCCTAACATTCTGGTTAATTAACATTTATTATTTTTTACTGTGTTAATCACTGCCAAAGCAAATATACTTTATATTAAAACAAAACATCCTACGCTAATATAGAGTTTTCCCCTTTATTCACGGGGAATACATTTCATATCCCTAATGGTTGTTGAAACTGACTAGTGCTGAGCTCTAGCTACTGTTTTTTCCCTGTCCATATGTGCCTATCATGAAATTTAATTTAAATTAAGCACAGAGACTAATAAGAACTACTAACTAATAAAATTAATGATATACTAAAATAAAAGATATAAATTTTATCTTCAGGTATTTATAAGTGGAAATTAAAATAAATGCATAGCCCATTAAGAAACTTCTGTATGAATGTCATTACAAATATTATTTATAATAGACTAAAGGTAGATGAGACTGCATATTCTATGAAATAATAAAGCGTAAAATTAAACTTTTGGGTTTTATCCACACAATAAAAGAAACAAACTATTGCAACAAAAAGCACCATAATGAATCTCAAAATAATAATTCTCAAAGAAAGAAGAAATGTTACCTGGAGCTGATGTACTAGATGGAAAATTCATGGGGAAACTGAAAAGGATTATGAGCAATCTTTCTCGGTAGATGGAAATGTATAGAAACATGATTGTGCTATCGGTTGAAGACATACTACATTTACCAAAAATACTTATTGTACTGTACAAAAATATAATAGTTTGGATGGATCACATGTAGTTTTCCTGGTTTTTACTTATACTAGAAATAAAGTTGTGGGAAATAAAAGCAAAATGTGGGCATGAGTTTGTATACAGTGGTCTTCTCTTTGATTGCCAAACCTAAACAGTAAACAATCCATCTCTATTGTGTATATAGCCCCTCATATATTACGCTTCCCCCACTTCAGAAACCCTTCTATTCTCTCATCCCCAATCCTATCCATTATCCCTTCCTTTTGTAAATCTCTTTACCCTCAGTTCTTAACTCACAGGGCACCGAGACAGACCTCCTGCCCCAACCAACCACCACCCAGTTCCCTAAAACAAAAAAACACCCTCTCAGTCCCATATCTTGTGCCCCGGCAAGAAACTACAACTAACACACCTGCTACACATCCTATGTGGCCTTTCTCACCCCCCTCAAAATGTGGACTTGTTTCATGGTACCGGATTCAGCTTCAGAAAGACCCCCAGCTCAAGGACACTACCTGATCCCTTAATGCTGCAAATCAAGTCTCAAACTCAAGACCACAGTGTGTGATGAAAAAGTGCCTTGGACTTCACCCCCACCCTTAAGAATATCTTAAAAGACTTAATTGGAATGCATATATTGCCTTTTTAAGTTTCATATCTCTATAATAATGCATATATATATATATATATATATATATATATATATATATATATCTTTAACCTCACCTGTTTTGGTTCTGCTTTGTACAAAATCTGAGAAGTCTTGCCTGGTATAAAAACTCATGTCAAAACCAGAGCACAGAGATTGTGTAGCCTGTCATTCTTACCTCCAAATGCACCAGCAATATAATATGACACCATACACTTTTGTATAGGCACAGTAAAAAGGGGGAAACCTTATGCACAGAAACAAGATCTTATCTTCTAGGGATAAGAACTCATACTTTTTACAATACAGGGGCACCTCCCACCCTGAACATATGTCATGTGGACCCAACTCAGTCTTCATGAGATTGGACAGTGTTGGTCCAACCCTGTCCCCCAGATCCCAGATGTAGAACTAATATAGATCCCTGCAACAACACCAGGAACCAAACCCACCTGGGAAATTTCTAACACCACTCTGACACCAACTTTCACCAGTTCTGATATGACATTCTGACAATGAGGAAATAAACAACTTGATCTAAGTGCAGGTTGTCCTATCACATCACCTAATGGTAAGATGAAATAAGGAGACATGTCACCTTTTGATCTGTGCAAAAACCAAGAGCGCTAACTTCAGAAGATTGACTCTGACAACCAGAGCAAAAACCAAGACCACTTATTACAGAAGACTGATTATAACAACAATGATGGAACAGAACTTCTAGAATCCTGAAGACTCTATCCTAAACTCTGACCTATGACCTGTGCAAATACTAAGACCTCTAGGTACAGAGGCCTGATTTTATTATCCACACCTGAGCGGCAAGTATCCTGGTCGGAGAGATAGTATGGAGGTAAAGTGTTTGCCTTGCATGCAGAAGGTTGGTGGTTTGACTCCTGGCATCCCATATGGTAGCTTGAGCCTGGCTGGAGCGACTTCTGAGAGTAGAGCCAGGAGGAACCCTTGAGCAAAGCCGGGTGGGACCCCCCACAAAAAAAAAAAAAGAAGTATCCTGACACTATAAAAAAAGACCTTGCAGTGTGGTAATGAGCATGTATGGAGCCAGTAGTTGTTTCCATAACAGACTGCTTCAAGGGTGGAGAAAACGGGAATCTCTTAGGTCAAGGAAATTACCTTTCTTCCCCTATACTTACTGTGCCTATGCAAAAAAAGGGGGGGCACAAAACTTTACCACACCAGCACTCCTTCTTTTGTTTTTGTTTTTGTTTTATTTTGCTTTGTTTTTTTTTTACTTTTTCTCTTTATTCTTTTTTTCTTTACTTTCTTTCTTTCTTTCTTT